>CM035441.1:19313284-19338284 GCA_020310875.1 Ceratopteris richardii
CAGAATCATTAGTTTCCATATCCTATGACCATTGTTTAACTAAGTTCTTAACTTTATTTTCCATTGCATCTCCTGAACCACATAGTAGTGAAAACTTATTTCCACCACCTCTAAATAGATATATTCATTCAAATCCAATTGAAACCGAAGTAGAAGATGTAATTAAAGAACAGATAACCAAAGAATCATTGATTTTACCATCCTACCAGGAAGCTATTGCCAGATATAGAGCAGTGTGTCCTTATGGTCCTTAGCTTGAGTCCGCTACAGAAACCCTGCATGTGCCAAATGATTTTGGCGAATGACTTGATCCACCATCCAAGCATCTCCACGACCCGACATTGGTGAACCCGATGTGAACCATCGGCTTGCGACTCAGACAGATAATTTCAGTTTGCATTGCATATACATTCGTACGATTCTATAATTGGTGCAGCTACGTCTTCGTCCTTGGGAGCTGTGGCTTTCTCATGAAAACTTGCAATCTTCTCAGTGTCGAGGGCTGGTCTGTTGATCTGAGCACCTCCACAAAGATTGGCAAGTAGGAGATCCTCCTCTCGTCACCCCTTTCATCAACAATTGAAGAACGAAACGTTCGCACCCATTTTAGCAAAATATGTATTTAGGCTTTGATTAAAATCAATAAATGTATTGAATTTCACAAAAGCACTATTTTGAGCCTCATCTTCGAGCCATTGGTATAATTTCTTTTACCCTCAAATTCTTGGATTAATAGTGAAAAATTTTGTTTAAAGGTAAATTGTTGGTATAGGTTAAAAGCAACATTTTGGTTAAGTGTTAATCATAGGTTTAATTGCAACATATTGGCATATTTAAAAACATATCAAACTAGACTCTAAAGGAATTTCAGAATTAGTAGCTGAGCATAAGGAAAGAGTAAAGAAAGAAGTTCAGGATATTGTTAGGATTGTTCAAGCTAGATCAAATCAAACTACAAAAATGGATGAACTATTTCAAAATATGATGCATGAGACACAGGGACAGAAAGTAGTTGAAACGTTATTAAAAGATAAAGGGAAATTCATTGGTATGAATGTTACAAATTATTTAGACACATTTGAGGAATTAGCCAAGCTACATGGTTTGCCTGATACAAAATGGAAATCATATTTAGGTAGACTTGCTATAGGCACAATTAAGGCTAGTATGGAACTACATGACAATAAGGAATGGAATGAGTTTTGAAAGGAGTTACATAAGGAATTTTACTTAGAGGACTATAGTCAACACAGTAGAGAGGGATTTATAAAATGGATTAGTTCTCCTAAGCCTCACATTTCTTTAACTCAACTCCATAGCGAATTTATGAAAAGATTCTCTCAATTATCTGAATAGGATAGGGTTGCCCTTACCCCAGATATAGTTTTATATTTTCTTAAAAACTTGACTCCAGATATAAGGGTAGAGGTTGAGCATAGAATTGAAGAACCGGGAAAAAAATATGGGCTTACCGATGACTGGGGTGTAGTGAAAACAGTGGTTGAGGCAGTTGCTCACATGAAGCAACGGAAAACACTCCTTTATGATTCAATGTCTCAACCATCTTCCAGTTTTCCTCCTGTTCATGCAACTAGAGATACACATATAGATTCAAAAGTTGAGCCCACAACTTCCGCATCTAAAGTTCCAACAGAGTTACAATTTGAGATTTTGTTTAACAAGTTGGACAATATGATGCGTATGCACGAGAATATGTCTAAAGAGGTATCGGCTTTGCAGAATGTCGTGTATGCTTTAAACTTACAAGATAACCCTGCAATGCAAGCTCATCCGACTATATACCCTCAACCTGTAAGTACTCCGAATCCTCCATTAATACCTCCTAATACTCCAATTATACCTCAACTATTTCCTCAAGCATTCAACCAAAGGAATTTCAACGAGCGGAGAAATTCCAATGCTAGAAGATGTATTTGGTTTGAAGAAATGTTTATCACAGGGTTCTGGGAGTATCACTCAGAAATATTCATACCAGACCCTCTCATCTGCTACATTTATTTGCCATGGAGCAGGCTCTACTCTTAGATAAGTTGTGTATGCCACATCCAGACATCCTCGGCCCAATCGATTGGGATGCCTTACTCACAAATTTAGCCAAAGGATTGAGGCTAGAAGAGCAACACTTGGCCATAGATGTCGTCGAATACTACGTCAAACGTTCAGCTCAGCAAGGGTATGTCAGAGACGACAGACTCAAGAGAGGGGGGAGTGTTGGCAGCAGTCAGGGCATCTCAAGACAAGGGAGTGGACATAAGGAATCAGAGCAAACAGAAGGGCCAAGCAGGCAAAGCAGTCAACGAAGATCCATCAAGTAGGCCATTCAATTTTTTCGACCTAATCTCTTTTCAATAATGATTTTCATCACTACATGAACATTGTAAATACCATTTTTGGTAGATTCAACTCCATTTTGTTCAAGTTGATGAGTCCTCCAGCTTGAGGAGTATTAGACGTATTTATGTACCAATTTTCATAATTTTCAGAGCTTGTTTGAGCCTCCAAAATAGCCTAGGAACCTAATTTTTAACTAGGCTGTACACTAGGTCTGGACAAGACCAAAGCTAGTCAAAAAACTATAAAAAGAGATAGAGAGCTCATTTTTGAGGTTGGCTTGTTGTAGATTTGAGCTTTGTATGAGAACTCTTTTGTAATGGAAGTTACTCCTTTGTTCCTCTCTTTGTTCTTGCCGTGTGTGTGTATGTGTGTGCATGCTAGTGTGCTTCTCACTCACGCACTTGTGCCATCACTTACTCATAGTCTTCATACTAGTCCTCACATCTCCTCGGATTGATAATTATGAGGTGGATCTCCTCACGTTGGTACTTGCCATTGTGCTAGAGTGACATGCAGAATCACAAGTTTTGAGTGGGCCACATGCATCACCAAGCAATGGTTCCAACTCAAACCCCTGGAGTGGAAAATTGCGTGGAAATTTTAATCCAACAAATTCATCAAATACATCCAAGAAAGGTAAAGAAATGCTTTCTACTCGTAGTAAGACATCTACACATTTTGAAGACATTGGTGGAGATTCAAGCAATTCAAAAAAGAGCCTTGATGTGCCCTCTGTGAAGACTTCAGGAGTTAGAAAGGCACATGCAGATGATACAAGGAGAAGTGACCTAGGACCAAGAAGATCTAGGAGGATGCAGAATTCTGTGCAATGATTGACGTATGATAGTTCTATGGATCGTCATTGTGCCTACATGACCAAGGTAATACAAGATGTTGAACCTTCTTGTTGTGAAGATGCAATTGGAAATGAAGATTGGGAAAAAGCTATGGATGAAGAGATGGCTACACTTTATGGAAATGAAACATGGAAGCAGGCTCCATTGTCACAAGGAAAGAAACCTATAGGGTGCAAGTGGGTTTACAAGGTAAAGCACAATGCTGATGGTAACATAATTAGGTATAAAGCACAATTGGAAGAAAAAGGATATGCACAGACGTATGGCATTGATTATGAGGAAACATTCAGCCTTGTAGCTAAAATCTCTACTGCTAGAGCACTTATTTCATTAGCTACAACAAAAGGATGGATTTTGCATCAGATGGATGTGAAGAATGCTTTCCTACATGGTGAGTTACAAGAAGAAGTATACATGGACTAACCACAAGGATATGAAGTCTCAAAGTACCCAGGATATGTTTGCAGGTTGCAAAATGCTTTGTATGGACTTAAAGAAGCCCCTCGTGCTTGGGATGCAAGGATTTTTTACTACTTAACCACTATGGGGTTTCCTATGTGTGATGCAAATCATTCACTATATGCAAGGAAGAGTGATGATGGCATCATGATTGTGGTTATTTATGTTGATGACTTGATTGTAGTTGATGATAACAAAGAAAGCATTAAAGAGGTAAAGAAACTTCTTATGCAGGAATTTGACATGAAAGATTTCGGCATGTTGGGCATTGAGTTTATGCATACAGAAACAGGTATATGGATGTCGCAAAGGATATATGCCTTGACTATGCTACAAAAGAATGGTATGGATGATTGTAAGCCAATTTCTATGTCATTAGATGAGAATTTGAAGTTGGATACTACATCAGGTGAAGCATTGGAAAATGCTACTATGTACAAGAAGATTGTGGGAAGTTTGATATATCTCACAATTACAAGGCCTGAACTAAGCTACAATGTTGGACTTGAAAGTCAATTTATGTAGGCTCCCAAGAAGCCACATTTAGATGCTCTGAGGCACACTCTATGTTATGTGAGTGCTACTTTGGATTATGCATTGTTTTATGAAGTTGGTGTAGATTTGAAAGTTCATGGATACACCAATGCAGATTGGGTTGGAAGGATTCCAAATAGAAGATCTAATAGTGGCTTTCTATTCTCACTTGGGAGTGCAACTATTACATGGAGCAACAAGAAGCAACCCACTATTGCCTTGTCTAGTACATAGGCTGAGTATAGAGGTGCTGCAATGGCAGCATGTGAGGCATCATGGCTAGAGATGCTACTTGCAAATTTAGGTGTGGAAGTGCAAAAGGCTATCACCATCTATTGTGATAATCTTAGTAGCATACAGTTAGCACGAAACCTGTTTTTCATGCTAGAACAAAGCATATTGAGATGCATTATCACTTCATTAGAGAGAAGGTATTAGCAAGTGATATTGATCTTGTTTATGTGAGAAGAGATGAGCAGGTTGATCATATTTTCACTAAAGAACTTGGAGTAGAGAAGCTGAAGAAGTTTCAAAAGATGCTTGGATTAGAGGACATGACGTTGAGCTTGAGGGGGAGGGTTGAGATATCAAGCTCAGAGTGTGACGATCCAAGATGACACATATCATTTTTTCATTTATCTAACATGTATAGTGGTCACGCCGGTATATGTTAGGGATACTTCATTGAGCTTTACTACATTTATCTACCGAGAGTGATGGCACATTTTTTTCTTGCCAACTTAGTCATTCACGAACATTAGGCTTTTCCTTATGTACTTTTCTTTATACAATGCAGTTGTTGTATTATTGTTTTAGGTCATTCTTGTACATTTCTTTTAGGTAATAGAAAAAGAAGAAGAAGATCATTTCTTCCTTGCCTCAATCTATGTGTGTGATCCTCTTTGATTGTGAGTGTGTGTGTGTGTGTGAGCTCTCTTCCTTATCTCCTTTCTCGTGA
This sequence comes from Ceratopteris richardii, assembly GCA_020310875.1. Taxonomy (NCBI): domain Eukaryota; kingdom Viridiplantae; phylum Streptophyta; class Polypodiopsida; order Polypodiales; family Pteridaceae; genus Ceratopteris; species Ceratopteris richardii. The sequence continues at coordinate 19,318,448 of CM035441.1, forward strand.
AAAAAGTATTATTGGCAATATTAGGTAAGTATCATGATACCAAAGTAACACTAATGTCACCTAGTGTCGTAATACCAAAATGGTATCATTGATACCACATGGATGGGCATTGCAATACCAATGAGTTATCAATGATACCACATGGATACCATGATAGAAAAATGGTGTTGATGATATAGGCCAAGATTTGACGATAGTCAGGAGTCTAATGTCACGATACTAGACTCAATCTAGTATTGAGATACTTGAGCTTTTCTACATTTTTTTTGTTCTAAAAATAGCTAGAAGGTTCCCTCCACTCTCCACTTCCCCATTATGGATCTGTATCCCTCACGAAATACTCACAAATCCCTCTATATGCCTCATGATACTCAGGTGGTATTTTTTCCCTTGACTTCATATCATTTTGCAAAAACTATTATCATGGGATTACAAACCATACCTCAAAGGTTTAACACCTAAATTTGCAAGCCAAAATATGCATGGTATCATTTGCACTATCCTGAAGAAGAAATCATGATACCTATCATCTAGGATCCCTCTCACACTACACTCGTAAACAAATGAGTTCTCAAGTGTGATCTAGGGCTTATGACCTCCTAGGTTTGGTTAATCAAAGATATAAAAAATTCCAAGGTTCATCTCACTTGATCTAACTCCATTTTTTTTTTCCTAATTGATATCCCTAATGCTTAATTCCCTTAATACTCGAACCCTACTAACTCTATCCACACTCACTAGAAATGGAATGTGGTACAAGTGCCAAGATAATGACCTTTCCCTTGAACTTAACTCACTCTTCATGCATGTTGGAGTTTGAGGTCTATGGAAGCATGCAAACAGCACAAGGAAGAAGAAGAATCTTGGAGCACAACACACAATACTGAATGTATAACCACTAGAATGTACAAAGATAAGTAAACCATTAGGGCTATAGGCATATATTCAATCCAAGGAAAAAAAACCTCCTAAGTGTCCCGATGGTCCTAGTGTGTTCATACACATCATTACCTAAATATATCAACAAATCCCCTTGGGAGTGATGCGATGAACAAGGAGATGGCACTCAAGTATAAGGAAGTGCCAAATTATGTGGAATCAATCCACAAAAGGAAGTAAGCCCAAAGCTTTGTGGAAAGCTCCAAATTTCTCCCTAGGTAGAGCCTTTGTGAAAAGGTCCACAATGTTCTCTTTTGTGGGTGTTGATATATTTAGGTAGTGATGTGCGTGAACACACTAGGACCGTCGGGGCACTTTTTTCCCTCTTTAGGAGTTTTTTTCTCCCCCAGCTTGTATATATGCCTATAGCCCTAATGGGTTACTTATCTTTGTACATTCTAGCGGTAATACATTCAGTATTGTGTGTTGTGCTCCAAGCTTCTTCTTCTTCTTCTTTATGTTGTTCATGTGCTTTCATAGACGTTTAACTCCAACAATTGGTATCAGAGTAGGTCACCACTTCATCTAGGGCATCACTGACACCCCTCCGGTCACAGTCTCAGAATCACACAAAATTTGGTGAGCATACTCAGAGTGATTAGGAATCAAAATAGCTTCACTATGTGGTGCCAAAATGGTGATCTGAGCTCCTTTCAACCTCTAAATGCACTATTAGAGCATTTGTGTAGGTTATTTTGTCTTTTTGTCCCAAAGATATATACAGGTTTTGGTTCGCTAGTATAAGCGTCTCGAAGTCTGCTACAGGTCTAACAGAACTCCTTAGAGTAGTTTTGTTCAACTTTTTCATATACAGTCATTTTTTTGCATCAGGGTATTTTAGTCAATGGACATGATTGAAAGCAGTGATGTCTTTTGTATGTTGGCTATTGAGGATAAGTTGGACAGTACCAATTACCCATTGTGGCCTTATATGATGCGACATGTATTGGTTGCAAAAGGACTGTGGAACATTGGGGTGTTGAAAAATATCCTATTACACTTGCAAATACAGGTATTGAATTTGATGTAGATCGCATTGAAGATGCTAATATTCTTTAGATTCCTGTTCATGCTGCGGTTTCTGTTGCACCTACTATAGAGCAAATTCATTGGGAAGGCAAAAAAGCTCAGGCACATGCATTGATAGCCTTGTCTGTCAAAAGTGCCATTATTCCTCACATTCGCTCTTGCAAAACAACTAAGGATGCTTGGGATACACTTACCACATTGTACTAGGCTAGGAATGAGGCTTGTGTTGCTTACCTCCAAAAACAGTTGGAGAGTGAGCATATGAATGAAGGTTATTCTATGGACATTTTTCTAACAAAGATCAAAGACTTGAAGGAATAGTTGATTTCTACTGATGAAGTTATACCAAATAGCTCACTTGTCTAGACCGTTCTGAATGGTCTTCCTGATTCATATCAGAGTTTTGCTTCTACTCTTCGTTTGATGATGAAAAGCAATCCAAGTGCCTTGTCATTTGAGGAGTTAGTCTTTGTCTTATTGCAGGAAGATCAATCTAGACAAAAAAGATCCATTATGTGTGTTGCAAATCAAGATTTCCTGGCTAATCAGAAAGGCAAAGGTAAATGGAGCTCGTCTACTAGTAAGCGCAAATCTGCAAATGCAGCACATTCGAAGAATGAAGACAAAGATGAGAAGAAATAAAAAAAAAGTAGAAATACTAATGATCATGTCATAAAGAACTATCCAAAATTCGTTGCAAAAGAGGCAAAGAAAAAAGAGGATGGAATGGTTGTTATAGAGGCCTCTACACCAAAAATAGAGTCTGCTAATCTTGTGCAGAATGAAGAATGGGCGTTTACTACGATTTGCAGTTTTGACCTATCTTCTCTTGAATATTGTATGTCTGTAGTAGACTCAGATGTTTGGTACTTTGATAGTGGGGCGACCAAACATATTACCTCACAGCACAGTTTCTTCACTTCACCCGAGCCTGCCCCTACAAGGGATATTGTCACATGCACCAACTCCTCTTATCCTATCATGGGAGTTGGTAAGATCATTATGTTTACTACTGATGGTAGTTCTTTCACTTTTTTGGATGCTTTTTTTTGTGCCAGGGATCAAGGAAAATATGTTATCAATTTCTGCATCATCCAAGATCGGTTCGGTTGTGAAATTTGTTGATGGAAGATGTACAATTCATGATCTGTCAAATGGTGACATGATTATTGCTTCTGGCATTTTATGTCGTGGGTTGTATAAGCTCATAGAATATGAAAGATTTGTGAATGGTTTGACATCTACATTACATGATTCTCAGGCTATGTCAGATGCAAAGCTTTGGCATGCATGCTTTGGTCATTTGAATTTTGGTAGTTTGCTACGCTTGCAAAAATCTAAAATGGTCTCCTCTCTACCCAAACTTGAGGCACTTGGTAAAAATGTTTGTGAAGGTTGTATTTTGGGCAAAATGTAGCATTCCTCATTCCCAAAAGATGTTTCAGTTTGAGCTACAAAAAAATTGTAGCTTGTTCATAGTGATGTACGTGGTCCTATGCAGACAACTTCTTTTGTAAACTTTCTTTACCTCGTGACTTTCATCGATGATTTTTCCAAGAATGCATGGGTATATCCATTGAAAGCAAAGACCAAAGTGTTTATGTGCTTCAAACAATTTTTGGTTTTGGCTAAAAGTATGTGATCATGTAAAATGGGCACTCTCCATTTTGATTGAGGGGGGGAATATATGTCTTCTGATTTTAATGCATTTTTTGACTAAACGTGGGATAAAACATTAGTGTATAGTGCAGTATACACCTCAATAGAATCGATTTGTTGAACAAAAAACAAGTCACTCATGGATATGGTGAGGTCTATGGTCAAGAGTTAGGCTTTACCACATAGTTTCTAGATTGAGGCTATTATGTGTGCAACATATGTACTTAACAGGTGTCCCACTAAAGCGTTGTTGTCTATCACTCCATATGAGGGTTGGCATGGTCGTAAGCCATCTGTTGCTCACGAGTATGTTTTTGGTTGTCTGGCATATGCATTAATGCATGAACAACATCATTGGAAATTGGATGATAAAGTACTAAAATGTATTTTTGTTGGGTACAGTTCTGAAAGCAAAGGCTATCATCTATATCATCCATAGACTAAATGCATTTTGGTTAGCTGTGATGTTTTTTTGTGGAAGATGCTATTCAAGCTTTACTTTCATGTACGAAGGAGACATCTATTAGCTCCAAAGACATGTATGATACTTTGCTACCTCTTTTTACACGTGGACAGTCTAGTGCTGGTCCTAATAAGTCCATCTCAACCTTTACAGGTTTCATGTGATGATGCACATCATTCTATTTCTGATGCAGATTTACATGATGCACTTGCTGATGAGAGAGCTTATATTTAGGAGGCAAAAACTATGCCAAAATGGTTGTTGCAGACTTTGCATGAGAGCACATTGGATGCACCTTTGTCATACCATACTCATTCAAGCTCTCATAGTGCATCCTTTGCATCAAATTGCTATGCTATGGCTACCTCTAGTCTCTCTGATGAGACTCAACCTGTTTCATTTGATGAAGCACAAAATTATGAACATTGGATGGCTGCAATGCAATCTCAATATGATGCTATCATGAAAAATGGTACCTGGCCTTTATGTGACTTGCCTCCTGGCAAGAAGGCCATTGGCACTAAGTGAATATACAAGCTGAAGCATAGACCTGATGGAACAATTGAAAGGTATAAGGCTAGTCTTGTTGCAAAGGGTTATGCGCAGGAAAGAGGCATTGATTTTGATGAAACCTTTGCTCCTACTTGCCAAATGACTGATGTTGGTAGCATCTGTCATTTGCAGCTCATCATGGTTGGAATGTACATCAGTTGGACAATAAAACAACATTTCTGAATGGTGACTTGCATGAAGAAGTGTATGTTTTTTAGCCCCGAGGCTTTGTGCCAAAAGAGCATGAAAACCAGGTGTGCATGAAAACATCTGTTACCTCCAAATACATGTATGATACTTTGAAGGAATAGTTGATTTCTGCTCATGAAGTCTTGCCTAACAGTTCACTTGTGTAGACTCTTCTAATGGTCTTCCCAATTCATATAAGAGTTTTGCTTCTACTCTTTGTTTGATGATGAAAGACAATCCAAATTTCTTAACATTTGAGGAATTAGTCTCTGTTCTGTTGCAAGAAGATCAATCTAAGCAGAACAGGTCCATTATGCATGTTATAGATCAAGCTTTCCTAGCTAGTCAAAAGAGCAAAGGTAGATGGAGCTCTTCTACTAGTAAGCAACAACCTGCTAATTCTGCACAATCATAGAAGGATGCAAGAGATGAGAAGAAAATAGAAAAGTGAAAATTGTTTTGCAAATAAATTAAAGGTAATGATCATGTCATCTCTCCAAAACTGGCTACTAAAGAGGCAAGGAAGAAAGAGATTGGAATGGTTTTTGCAAAGGCCTCTACACCCAAAATAGAATCTGACAATCTTGTGCAAAATGAAGAATGGGCATTTACCATTGTTTGGAGTTATGTCCCATATTCTCATGAACAATTTATGTCTACAGTAGACTTAGATGTTTGGTAGTTTAATAGTGGGGCAACCAAACATATTACCTCAAAACATAGTTTCTTCACTTCACTCGAGCTTGCCCCTACAGGGAATACTATCACATGCACCAACAACTCCTCTTATGCTTTCATGGGAGTTGGTAAGATCATTCTGACTACTACTGATGGTAGTTCTTTTACATTGTTGGATGCTTTATTTGTGCCAAGGATCAAGAAGAATCTATTATCAATTTTAGCATTAGCCAAGATTGAATTGGTTGTGAAAATTATTGATGACATATGTAATGATCTTTCAAATGGTGATGTCATTATTGCTTCTGGCATTTTATGTCATGGGTTGTATAAGCTCATAAACTATGAAAAATATGTGAATGATTTAGCATGTGTAGTACATGATTCTTAGGCTATGTCAGATGTAAAGCTTTGGCATGCACGCTTTTGTCATCTGAATTTTGCTAGTTTGTTATGTCTGCAAAAAGCTGAAATGGTGTCCTCTTTGCCCAAACTTTTGGTTCTTGGAAAAAATGCTTGTGAAGACTATATTTTGGGCAAAATGTAGCATTCCTCATTCCCAAAAGATGGTTCAGTTTGAGCTACAGAGAAATTGTAGCTTGTTCATAGTGATGTACGTGGTCCTATGCAGACACCCTCTTTTGGAAACTTTCTTTACCTCGTGACTTTCATCGATGATTTTTCCAGGCATGCATGGGTATATCCATTTAAGGCAAACTCCAAATTGTTTATGTGCTTCAAACATTTTTTGGTTTTGGCTAAAAATTTTTCAGCATGTAAAATGGGCACTCTCCATCATGATCAAGGAGGGGAATATATGTCTTCTGATTTTAATGCATTTTTGGATAAACGTGGGATAAAACATCAGTGTACAGTGCAGTATACACCTCAACAAAATGGAGTTGTTGAACAAAAAAATAGGTCACTCATGGAGATGGTGAGGTGTATGGTCAAGAGTTAGGCTTTACCACATAGTTTCTAGCTTGAGGTTGTTATGCGTGCAGCATATGTACTTAACACATGTCCCACTAAAGCGTTGCCATCTATCACTCCATATGAGGCTTGGCATGGTTGTAAGCCATATGTTGCTCACCTAAATGTTTTTGGTTGTCTGGCATATGCATTATTGCCTGAACAACAATGCAAGAAATTGGATGAATAAAGCAATGAAATGTATTTTTGTTAGGTACAATTATGAAATCAAAGTCTATCGTTTGTATTATCCGCAAACTAAATGCATTTTGGTTAGCCACTATGTTGTTTTTGTGGAAGATGTTATTCAACCATTACTTTCATGTACAAAGGAGACATCAGTTATCTCCAAAGACATGTATGAAACTTTGCTGCCTCTTTTTACAGGTGGACAGTCTAGTGATGGCCTTAATGAGGAAACTTCTCATCCATTATAGGTTTCATCTGATGATGCAAATCCTTCCATTTTTTATGGAGATTTACATGATGAACTTGTTGATGAGGGAACTGATATAAAGGAGGCGAACACTATGCCAAAATGGCTAGTGTAGATTGTGCATGATAGCAAATTAGATGCACCTCTTTCATATGGTACTTGTTTTGGATCTTTTAGTGCTTCTTCTACATCAGATTGTTATGCTATGGCTACCTCTAGTCTCTGTGATGAGAATGAACCACTTTTGTTTGATGAAGCAAAAAATTCAGAAAATTGGATGGCTGTTATGCAATCTCAATATGATACTATAGTGAAGAATGGTACCTGGCCTTTATGTGACTTGCCTCTTGGCAAGAAGGTTGTTGACACACTAAGTGGGTATACAAGCTAAAGCGTAAGCCTGATGGAACAATTGACATGTATAAGGCTAGGCTTCTTGCAAAGGTGTTGGAAGTCAATGTACATTTGGTACATTTCCAGCAAATCGTTTTTGGACTTAGCATTTTTGTACAGCTTGGGTAAAACTTTTTTAGGCTAGATAGATAGAGCTTTGCAAGAGCTATCTAGTGGTATGCTTCATTTTTTCATTAGAGGTCAAAGTTGGAAGAAAAGTCAAAACCTAATTTTGCTCAAAACAAGGAAAAGCTAAGTTTATTTGATCAAGAGAATATTATTTATTTGGATCAAGCATAAGGCAACTATAGCGATGGAATCATGAAAAGCAAACGAATAAGAGCCACTCGTTTTTAGCAAAATATGATTCTAAAAGTAATCGTTGCTTTTCAAGAATAAAACAAAAATAAAACAAAAATAAAACAATGATGGAGTTTTGTGTTTTGGATCGCTATTGGATCGCTACATATTTCTTGCTTTATGGAGAGATCGCACATTTTGCTTTATTCTTGAAGAACATACACTATTGCTTTATTATGGGAAGCTTAACCTATAAAAGGAGCATGGCGGGCACACTATGAGATATCACTCAAAGATCTCATGCTAGATTTTGAAGATTCTAAAGCTTTGGAGGTGAAGATTAGGTGAAGGAGAGCCTACTCTCTTGGAGCAAGAAGTCTTCCACAAGGTGGTGGTAACTATCTTTTGTGAGTTAACCTTATATTTTGTTTTTAGGGTGTCTCTACCCTAATCTCGAAATTAGGGTTGGTTGATTTACAATTTTGTTACACTCTTTTGTGAGAATAAGGTTAACTTCATTGCTCATTCACTTCACACAGATTTTGATGAGACCTTTGCTCCTACTTGCCAAATGACTATTGTTCATAGAATTTGTGCACTTACAACTCATCATGGTTGGAATGTAGATCGATTGGACATTAAAACTCCATTTCTGAATGATGAGTTGCATGAAGAAGTGTATGTTTTTCAGTCCCATGTCTTTGTGCAAAAAGGGCATGGAAACAAAGTGTGTAGGTTGAAAAAGGCATTATATGGTTTGAAGCAAGCACCACGTGCTTGGTTTGAAAAGATACATGCCTACCTGATTGCACATGGTTTTGAGAACAGTCTGATTGAGAGCACCTTATATGTTAATCCTGCAAATGATGTGCTTCTGATCATTGTTGTGTATGTTGATGACATGCTACTCACTGGTCCTCATGAGAAGCATATTGCTGATTTTAAGGCTCATCTGTATGCCTCATTTGAGATGTCAGGTTTGGGGCATTTGCATCATTATTTGGGCATTTTATGCAAGTTGATGGTGGAATAACTTTGTGTCAAACAAAATATATTGACACATTATTGCATTGTTTTGGCCTTGACGACTATAAACCCATTGCCACTCTTATGGAGACATGCTTACGATTGAGTCTTCATGATGTTGGAGATGCATTCGATGCTATTCTCTATTTGCAGGTTATTGGATGCATGATTTACTTATGCATTACTTGGCCATATATTTAGTTTGTTGTCTCACAGATGAGCAAGTTTATGCATTGCCTAGGTGTCAATCATTGCACATGGTTAAGTGCATCTTTTGCTACTTGAGTGGTACCCGAATACTTGGATTGTTTTATTGCAAGGGGGATCACTATCGCCAAATTTACATGCTTTTTCGACTCTGACTAGGCTGGTTGCTATGACACTCGTGTGTTCACTCGTGTTTTATGTTGTAGCTCATGCATATCTTGGTTGAGCAAGAAGTAGCCTACTATGGCCACTTCTAGTTGTGAGGCTGAGTATGTTGGTGCAAGAGCCAAGCCTTCATACTTGGCTAAGCATGGGAAGTCTTTATGTGCAAATGCTTGAAGACCCATAAGAACCATTGCTTATGGATTGTTAACCATTTATCTTTTGTAAAAGGCATTTACATTAAAAGAATCTTGTAAAACCTACAAACTCGTGGAGTTTGGAAGAACAATAGTTATGAATCATGCTTGAGAGAATATCTCCTAGATTAGTGGATCATTTTAGTGAGAGCCAAAAGTTGAATTCAAAATTCAATTTTGTGAAAGCATCTATAAAAACCTCTTGTAAAATCTCACGGATAATCCACTCCATTCTAGTGCCTTAATTGATCACATTGTACAGAGTGTGTGGCTCACTTCACAGCCTACACTTCTCACTATCATTGGGCATTGATTATCATGCCAATGATCATGTACAACATTGTCATATATTACACTAGATCATTGCTTATATCTACTGATCTCTCTATCATAGTCACTAAGAACAGTGTTCTTCTCTTGCTCATATCGCAGTCATTACTCCACCATTTTCAATGTTCTATTGCTCCTTGGAATCAGCTCTAAGTCCTCTACATGCTGACAAGATTTGAAGACATTCCATCTACTAGATTGGGAGAAAAGTGCCTCAAAGTGGTCACTGGTCATTCTCTACAGATCATAGTTCCTTATTCAGATAATAATTTGTTGTCATTTCTTATAAATCATTGTCTTCCTTATTCAGATCGAAGCTCCTTTCCTCCTTATATCTAGATCACAACTTTTCTTTTAGATAGTAATCCTTACCTATTCAAATTGAAGTTCCTTTCCTTATTCAGATCTTGGTTCCTTTCCTCCTTGCATTTAGATCACAACTTTGCTATCTATCCTCCAATTTCTCACCGCTATCTATTCCATTATAAAATTCCACTCCCATTAATCACCATTATCTTTTGTATCCAATTCTCTTCATTACATGATATCACATACACAACTTTAGTTCATTTTCCTCGATTGTCATTGTCCATGGCTCATCATTTAGTCACCAATTCCAACTTTTAATTCATATTCCCATGGATACAAGTCATTATTTATTTCCCAATTGATTAGTTCACAACTTTCTCTTGCATTTTCTCATCACAATTTTGCCTTTTAGGTCATAAATCTCACTTTATTATCTCATCATGTATTCCCATCATGCAATCATCACCTCATCATTGTTCTCTCACTCACACACTCATCACCACATAATCATTTTTTTTTATACGCATCTCATTGTTTTATACCCATGTCATCACAATTTTACCTTTTAGGTCATAAATCTCACTTTATTATCTGATCATGTATTCCCATCATGCAATCATCACCTCATCATTATTCTCTCACTCATGCACTCATCACCACATAATCATTTGTTTTATACCCATCTTCTTCTCATCACTTTACTTTCTCATCATACACTATCTTAATGCATGTGTTTTTGTTCTAAAGTGTATGGCATCTGCTCTTTCCCCATCACATAATCACAATGCAATTATGTCATGTCATGAATATTCATCCCATTACTTTTCTTAGCCCCAACCTCATTATGTACAAACACCTCAATGGGTATACTATCCTCCTCATCCACATAGCATAACCTAGCATTCATTCAACCTCATCAACATACAACACTCTCATCTCATTGTATGAACTTCCATTCTTGATTATTCTTAGCCTCTCACTTCACTTCATGACTTTTCAATTCATCCCATTCCATCATCCATCCCTAGTATATAGCTTACCACATGAAGGACAACAAGGATCAAATCTATGAAAGTATGGCATCTTAGAGGAGGCATCTTGGTTTCACGTTATCATTGGGGGTGATTGATACTGTTTCAAAGAGTTTAATTATTATCTACATAATCCACAAGTTCTTTAGTGAAGAAGTTTGCACAAGTAGTAGTTGATCCTATATGAAACACAATTATTGCATATATATTTCGGTAGTGGCATGTGTGAACACACTTATGAATACGATGGCATCTTTTTTCCTCTTTAGCAAGTCCCCCCCCCCGACTTGTATATATGCCTATAATTCTAATGTGTTACTTATCTTTCTACATTCACTTGGTAGTACATTCAGTATTGTGTTATTCTCCAAAGTTCTTCTTCTTCCTTGAGTTATTCGTGTGTTTTTGGAGACCTCAAACTCCAACAATTGGTATCAAAGCAAGTCACCTAGGGCATCATCGACATCCCTCGGCCATAGTATCAGAATCGCACAAAACTGGTGAGCATACTTGGGGTGATTAATGTTGGAGTTAGATGTCTATGGAAGCACACGAACAGCACAAGGAAGAAGAAGAAGCTTGGAGCACCACACACAATACTGAATGTATTACCACTAGAATGTACAAAGATAAGTCGCCCGTTAGGGCAATAGGCATATCTACAAGCTGAGGGAAAAAAATCTCCTAAAGAGGGAAAAAAAGTGCCCCGATCATCCTAGAGTGTCCACACACATCACTACCTAAATATATCAACAAATCCCCCTGGTAGTGATGTGGCAAACAAGGAGCTGGCACTCATGTATAAGGAAGTGCCAAGCTATGTGGAATCAATCCACAAAAGGAAGTAAGCCCAAGGCTATGCAAAAAGCTTCAAACTTCTCCCTACGTAGAGCCTTTGTAAAAAGGTCTACAATGTTACTGTGTGGGGATATATGCCAAGCTGATCTCCCCAATAGAGAACCTTTCCCTAACATAATGATAATGCACCTCAATGTGCTTAGTGCAAGCATGGAAAAACATCAAATGCATCTCTAGCATCATGAAGACTCAATCATAAACCTGTCTCCATAGGAGTGGCAGTAGACTTACAGTTTTCAAAGCCAAAACGCTCCAATAATGTGTCAATATATCTCCTTTGACACAAAGCCATTCCACCATCAACTTGCATAAAATAAATGCCCAAATTGTGATACAAATGCCCCAAATCAGACATCTCAAATAAGGCATGCAAATAAGCAATATACGTGTCATGAGAACCAGTGAGCAACATGTCATCAACATACACCATAATGATTAGAAGCACATCATTAGCATGTTTAACATATAAGGTGCTTTCAATTGGACTATTCTCAAAACCATGTACAATTATATAGCCATGTATCTTTTCTTACCAAGCACGTGGTGCTTTCTTTAAACCATATAATGCCTTCTTTAACCTGGACACCTGGTTTTCATGCCCTATCTACACAAAGTCACGGGGCTGAAAAACATTACACTTCTTCATGCAAGTCACCATTCAGAAATGTTGGTTTAATGTCCAACTGATGTACATTCCAACCATGATGAGCTGCAAGTGCATAGATGCTACGAACAGTAGCCATTCGACAAGTAGGAGCGAAGGTTTCATCAAAATCAATGCCTCTTTCCTGCACATAACCCTTTGCAACAAGCCTAGCCTTATACCTGTCAAGTGTTCCATTAGGTTTACACTTCAGCTTGTATACCCACTTAGTGCCAATGGCCTTCTTGCTAGGAGGCAAGTCACATAAAGACCAGGTACCATTTTTTATTATATCATCATATTCAGATTGCATTGCAGCCATCCAATGTTCAGAATGTTGTGCTTCATCAAACAAAATATGTTCAGTCTCATCATAGAGACTGGATGCAACCATAGCATAGAAATCTGATGCAAAAGGGGCACTATGAGATCTTGAACGAGTATGATATGATAGAGGTGCATCTAATTTGCTGTCACGCAAAGTCTGCACTAGCCATTTTGGCATAGTTTTTGCTTGCTCAATATCAACTCTCTCATCAATAAGTGCATCATGTAAATCTGCATAAAAAATGGAATGATCTGCATCATCACATGAAACCTGCAAAGGTTGAGAAGTTGCCTCATGAGGACCAGCACTAGACGGTCCACCTGTAAAAAGAGGCAACAAAGTATTATATGTCTTTGGAGCTAAGAGATGTCTCCTTAGTACATGAAAGTAAGGGCTGAATAGCATCTTCCACAAGAACAACATCACGGCTAACCAGAATGCGCTTAGTCTATGGATGATACAAATGATAGCCTTTGCTTTCAGAACTGTACCCAACAAAAATACATTTTACTGCTTTATCATCCAATTTTTTGCGATGTTGTTCAGGCACTAATGTATATGCCAAACAACCAAAAACACAGAGATGAGAAAAAGATGGCTTGCGACCATGCCAAGCCTCATATGGAGTGATAGACTGCAGTGCTTTAGTGGGACACTTGTTAAGTACATATGTTGCACACATAACAGTCTCAAGCTAGAAACTATGTGGTAAAACCTGACTCTTGACCATACACCTTGCCATCTCCATGAGTGATATGTTCTTTTGTTCAGAAACTCCATTCTATTGAGGTGTATACGGCACTGTACACAGATGTTTTATCCCATGTTCAACCAAAAATGCATTAAAGTCAGAAGACATATATTCCCCCCTCGATTAGAACGGAGGCTGCCCATTTTACATGCTGACAGATTTTCAGCCAAAACCATAAACTGTTTGAAGCACATAAACACTTCGGACTTTGCCTTCAATGGATATACCCATTCATGCCTAGAAAAATCATTGATGAAAGTCACGATGTAAAGATAGTTCCCAAAAGGTGTCTGCATAGGACCACAGACATCACTATGTACAAGCTGCAATTTCTGAGTAGCCCTAACTAAACCATCTTTTGGAAAGGAGGAATGCTGCATTTTGCCCAAAATACAGCCTTCACAAACATGTTTTCCGGGTGCCTCAAGTTTGGGCAAAGAGGACACCATTTCAGATTTTTGTAGGCATAGCAAACTAGAAAAATTCAGATGACCAAAGCGTGCATGCCAAAGCTTTGCATCTGACATGGCTTGAGAATCATGTACTCTACATGCCAAATCATTCACAGATCTTTCATAGTCTATGAGCTTATACAACCCACAACATATAATGCCAGAAGCAATAATGATGTCACCATTTGACAGATCATGAACTATACATCTGTCATTAACAAGTTTCAAAACCAAGCCAATCTTGGGTAATGCAGAAACTGATAACAGATTTTTCTTGATCCCTGACACAAATAAAGCATTTGACAAAGTGAAAGAACTACCATCAGCAGTAGTCAAAATGATCTTACCAACTCCCATGACAGGATAAAAGGAGTTGTTGGTGCATGTGACAGTATTCCTTGTAGGGGCAAGCTCCAGTGAAGAGAAGAAATTGTGCAGCGAGGTAATATGTTTGGTCGCCCCACTATCAAAGTACCAAACATCTGAGTCTACTCCAGACATGCACTGCTCATGAGAAGATGGGTCAAAACTGCAAGCAGTAGTAAACACCCATTCTTTATCTTGAACAAGATTAGAAGACTCTGTTTTCGGTGTAGAGGCCTTTGCAATAACCATTCCGGCCTCTTTATTTTTTGCCTCTTTAGCAGCCATTTTTGCACAGTTCTTAATGACATGATCATCTGCTTTACAATATTTGCAAAACAATTCCTGCTATTCTGATTTCTTCTCATCTTTGTCTTCCTTCTTTGATTGTGTAGAATTAGCAGATTTCTGCTTACTAGTTGAAGAGATCCATTTTCCCTTGCCCTTCTGACTAGCAAGGAAAGCTTGATATGCAACACACATAATAGACCTGTTTTGCCTAGACTGATCTTCCTGCAACAAAACAGAAACCAATTCTTCAAATATTAAGGGATTTGGATTGCCTTTCATCATCAAACAAAGAGTAGAAGCAAAACTCTGATATGAGCCAAGAAGACCATTCAGAACAGTCTGCACAAGTGAATAGTCGGGAAGGACTTCATCATCAGAAATCAATTGTTCCTTCAAATCCTTGATTTTTGTCAAAAAATTGTCCATAGAATCACCTTGATTCATGTGCTCACTCTCCAAATGTTTTCAGAGGTAAGCAACATGAGCTTCATTCCTAGTGTGGTACAATGTGGTAAGTGTATCCCAAGCATCCTTAGATGTTCTGCAAGAGTGAATGTGAGGAATAATGGCATGTTTGATAGACAAAGCTATCAATGCATGTGCCTGGGCATCTCTGCTATCCCAACGAATTTGCTCTAGAGTAGGTGCAGCAAAAACCGCAGCATGAACAGGAATAAGCAGGATATCACCATCTTCGACACCTTCTACATCAGCTTCAGTACCTACAATTGTAACATTTATAGATGTGATATGACATTTTTCAACACTATTGCACAATGTTCCATAGTCCTTTTGCAACCAATACATGTCGCATCATATAAGCCCATACAACTTATCCTCAACAACCAACATGCGAAATACATCACTGCTTTCAGCCATGACCGGTGACTAAAATACCTTGATGCAAAAAATTGATTGTATCTCAAAAAGTTGAACAGAACTTCCAAGAAAAATTCTACTAAACCTATAGCAGACTTTGAGACGCTTATATTGGCGAATTGAAACTGGTATATACCTTTGGCACAAAAAGATGAAATAGCTTGCATAGTGCGTTTGGAGGCCGAAACGAGCTTAGATTGCAATTTCGACACCACATAGCGAAGTTGTTTTGATATCTGAAAGAACTTGAGTATGCTGACCAAAATTCATGCAATTCTGAGATTGCACTGGAGAGGTGTCGACGACGTCCTAGATGAAGCAGCGACTTGCTGTGATACCAATTGTTGGAGGTAGACGTCTATAGAAGCACGCGAACAACACAAGGAAGAAGAAGAAGCTTGGAGCACAACACACAATACTGAATGTATTACCACTATAATGTACAAAGATAAGTATCCCGTTAGGTCAATAGGCATATATTCAAGCCAAGGAAAAAAAAAACCTCCTAAAGAGGGAAGAAAGTGCCCTGACGGTCCTAGAGTGTTCACACACATCACTACCTAAATATATCAACAATTAAAAGCTCAAAACCACCTCAGTTTATGACATCAAAATGCTGATTTTTGAGCTCATTTTGGTCTTCAAATGCACTATCATAGTGACGGTGAAAGTAACTTTGTCCCTTTGTGCCAAACATATATAGGTGTTTGTTCGCTGATACATGCTCTCAAAGTCTACTACAAGTTTTGCAGAGCTCTAGAGGGTATTTCTTCATAGATGTTATTTTTGCCAAAGTCACATATAGCAAAGTTATGTTCAAACTCTACAACACAAGTGGCTAGATTTATCCCTTCTAGAAATCCTAGAGGTCTTTCAACATAGCCATCAGCCATTTGAAGCTTCATTCTAGTTGGTCTTAATGTGGGTTTTGCACATTGCTTCCACAAGGAGTGGTCACAATTGCAACACCAGCACTTGAATCTGAGATAGCTTTGGTTGTGTAATCTTGGTAAGTGATTGGAAGATAAGTATTACCTTCTTCAGAAGGCAAAAGAACATTAGTTGGTAACAGACATAGATAAGAAATCTTGTGACTTCATGACTCGTCTTCCTCTACCTGTAAACTTGGGGAACAAAGGAACGAAGAAATTGTATGAAAATATGTCAAACACAAATGGTAACACATCAACAACCAAGTTAGAGCCATTGGACGCAGGATATGAGGAAGAAAATAGGCCACAATCTCAAAAGAACTATTTAATTAAAGCTCTAGTGAGAGCCATAGATGCGATCACACAGAAGACTGCTTGGAAGTCTCTTGTAGATCATATTTTTGTCTCATATATTTCCAATGTTAAGGATAAGAGAAGAAGAGATGAGATGCAGGATGAGGCGGAGCCCGAAAGAAGAGTGACTAGGAGGCAAAGTAAGGATGATGAGAAAAAGGCAAAAGATAATAAAAAGAAAGACAACTTTGAGGAGCTTTCTACTTCTTAAGAAGAGGTGAAAAGAAAAGAAATTAGAGAGGTAAAGAGGCCTATTAAGAATAATCAACCTTAGAAAAAGTCAAATGAAAATCAAGAAACAAAACAAGTAGATGAGAAGAATCAAGAGACTATTGAAAAGACATATAACATTCAAGAAAGTGAAAAGAAAAAGAAATCTCCAAAGGTTGTACTAATTTCGCAGCTTGAAAAAAAAGAATGATGCAATGTAGATTTTGAATGACATTTTACGGAAGAGTCAGGTAACATATGCTGATCGAATGAGTTTTCAATCATGACTTGGTACTTTGATTAGGGGTAGGTTCAATACATGCTATCTACAAGCGTATTCATTTTTCATTTGTAAAAAAATCTATAAACTTATGCTCATATTGATGGATTTGCATGTGCTTTTAATTCTACAACACATCTTGATTCTACCTTTCCATAAGAGAGTTATGTTGAATTGCTTTTCATAAATCTGATGTGTTTAAGGAGGACACAATATTGATGATGTATATATGATGAAGTTCTATAAGTGATATCATTCATTAATAAAAAAAATCTATTGTTCACTTTTTCAAGTTCTTTTTTGAACTTGCACTGCTTCTTCGAATCTCCATATGGCCATAAAGTTTTCACATACGTTTTGGGTCCATCCATAGTATGATTCATAATATAGAACTTGTTTCATAAGTTCTATCGAATCTCATGATTAACATAGTGGTTGAAATACTACTCTTTGGTCCAATGAGATCTGAATTCAGTTCCTGATATCGTAGCAACATGATATTTTGATCTATCCATACATAAATGGTTCCTTGTTTTATTTACATCGTGAACTTAGCAATGTATGTTTATTTCAAAGCTTATCTTGAAATGCTCTGTTGCATATAGTATTGACTTCAAATTTTGAAACTTGTGAAATTGCTTTCTTTTGACATGTTTTTTACATCACTTGTTCTTGAATGACAATGAAAGATCAATACTTATTTCTTTGTATTTATTTTATTAAATGAAACTTATTTTCTTAAATCAAAACATATATATTACAGTTCTATGAAACTGCCTTTGAAGCAGTTTTAATAATAGAAACCTATGTTGATGCTTTCTTTGCTCAACTAAGACAATTTGCTTCATGTTAATTTCAAAAAGTGAAATTATCTGTGATGTATGATGAATAAGGAAATTCTTTGCTATGGTACAATGATATGATTTTCAAAAGAAGTTTATTCTAAAGAAGATCTTTCAACATTGTAAATTGTTTTTCTAAAAAAAATTGACCATATGAAAAGTTTTGAATGAAATCTAATCATCTTCTTGAGTTTCTACTCTCCTTGAGTTTCGATCCATCACTTGAGCTTGCCTAAAGCATTGCACCATCATTTGGAACACCAGCAATCGGTGTTGATCCACCCAACTGAACCCCTTCACTACGACAACGACTGCTAGTAGAGACGTCGAGTGGAAGGCGAAGGACTTGGATTCGCCAAAGTACCACGGATAAGTTAGCACCAGGATGGCGAATGTGGTAGAACAATGGATTAGTAAGTGGAAGCAGTGCTTCCAGCTTTGCAATATTGCTAATGAGAAACAAAAGATCTAGCATGCCACTTATAGTTTGATGGATGTTGCCCATCGACGGTGGATGGAAATAGAGAAAAACAAGATAGGACCTACCACTTGGCTAGAATTCAAGGTCACATTTTATAACAACTTTGTTCCTCCATATGAGCATACCAAGGCTTGAGATGCTTGGTTCTTCCTGCAGTAGAGATAGCTTATAGTGCAAGAATATGCAAATAAGTAAAGAGATTTTTTATTGAAGATACCAAATCCAGTGCTTGATTTTCTTCAAGTACATAAGTTTGTGCTTGGGTTTAGGGAGACATTGCATCCACTTGTGCACAAAGAGCACTGCCACACCTAAAATGAGGCATTAGAACTAGCCTTGGTGTTGGAGGAAAGTGACACTCTCGACCGCAACCTTCAGGACAAAAGACTACTTGAATGAGATTCAGGAAGCCCACAACTTTAGTTCCAATACTAATAGACAAATGAACGTCATTTAGAAAGTTGAGACCATACATTTCTCGAGATGACAATTGTGTAGATGGTTTGTTTGCTTTAGAATATAGAACATCTCAGCCAAATGTTCCGTTTTGAGTCCTTGATAAGAGGGAGTGGAAGTTACACAATCGCTTCATACTAGAGTATTTAGTAGCATGGACCGACTGTCCACTTACAGATGCTACTTGGGAGTCAGAAGCTCTGATTCGCAAACACTTTCCTTCCTTGATCACTGAGGACAATGATCTCTAGAAGGTGGAGAGAGTGTTAGATTTATTTAGACCTCCATGGTCTACCATTGGTCTACCTATATGTGGTTGAGGGCCCTAGCTGGGTCAAGGACCATAGCTTGGAGGAGCAAAGACTCTAGCACGAGATTTCGAGGTTATTCCATCTCCTAAGAGTGACCATATGAGGACTGTTTGGACCTTAGAGAATACTCTAGATGTGCCAAGGGAAAGGGCTATTTAAGGTTGGGAGGAGAGTGGCAAGTAGCTAATTAGGATCGTTCAGTAATCCTATGAACAAAAGATGAAAAATCATTCCACATAGTTATTACAATAGACAACCACAATAGAGGCCACAATATAAACCTAGGTAGATATATCTCCCTAGAGACACATATGGAAATCAAACAAGATAACAAATGCCATACAAAAAACCCTATTACAATAGGCCTAGATATGAGTAGGGAAATCAAGAACCACCTAGAATTGTCTTAGATCACCAACCGCCACCTCCATAGAATGTAGTCCCAATCAAATGTGCAAAAGAAAACCCAAAGGGATCCATACAAGGAGGGAACAATCTATGTTATAATAAAAAAAAAATTATTCTGAGTGTAAA
>CM035441.1:19945784-20108284 GCA_020310875.1 Ceratopteris richardii
TTCCTAGGGGTTGAATAGGTCTTACAAAATAAGATATTGTATGCATTCCAATAGCTTCTTGGATTTGTTTCTTTTTCTTTTTCCTTTTTTCTTTAGTAATAATGAGCTTACTACTTAGTGCAGTGTTTGGGCCAAAAAAGAAAAGATTTCCTTGTACACAACCTTGTAGAGTGTCCCTATGCATGCCTACTCTGAATTGCAAATACGAAGAAATGGTGCAAAATAAAAAAGGTCTTGAGCAAAGAGCTCAAGGTCTTTTTGTAGATGAGGTAAGGATGGTATGGTTGATTGTGTTGGCGTGAACTGTGGTACCTCCTTGGTTGTTGTTGTGGAGCTTCAAACAAACTAATTGTATATGAAAATCCTAGAAATCTTTGCCACCAAACAAGAGTGTTAATGCTTTGCTTCTCTAGACTACACCATTTTTTAATAGATCTTTGATAGATTAAAACCATTTTGAATCAATTATTCAATGAAAAGCAATACTGTTGCATTTTCATTGAGGCCTACATGTCTTGTAATTGGTGTGAATGATGTGATGAGACAATAATCAAATTCACTTAGCATCATATATTTGAATGTGATGATGCACTTTAGATCAACAAACTTGTTCCAATTTCATTGAATTTTCAGATATATTCTCAACAATGGTCTCTAATGCATGGCTATGTATTTTGGCCCTAAATTGGATGAATACTATAAGTGCAATAGATCTTTGGACTGTTGCAAAACAAAGGCTGTGCAATAACCACATTGTTCCATCTATTGAAGAGTAGTCTTTTTGGAAGTAGAGATGATCAATGGTTTTGCAACCCAAATCCACGTAGTTCTTATTGATGATGTTTCTCATTGAAGCACAATGATCTGGTCGACTTTAGGTTTCCACTATAGAGATTGTTATCACATTTACAAATATTTCTAGTGTATCTCATATTGGAAGTCCTAGATTGTTGAGATTGCATGTTCTTTTCAGTTGGTAGCCAAAAATACCTAGGTTCATATGAAGAGTGAATTTGGGACTTGGGTAGCCAAATTTGAGGGATGGCACATTGACACTTTGCTTATTGTCATTGCTCATGCTGCTTTGTTTTAGTGGTCCATTATTGTTGCTTCTTGGTAGGAGATGGTCACTTCTTAGACATATTTCTCTTCTGTACCTTGGAGGGTTAACTACCTATAACATGTGTGTGTGTGTGTGTGGATCTTAGGGATCTAAATTCAATCATGATGAGCGATAGTGAGATGTTGAGCCACCTAAATAGAATATGTGATAGGTCCTCACTTGTGTTGATCCTATTAAATCATTATTTTTTTTCTCGATAAGATCCTATGCCATTCTCTTCATCGATTCATGCTCGGATGGTAGATTTTCTAGAGTAATCTTAATTTGGATCTTTGGTATCGATGTGAATCCTTATCATGCTTGGGCTTGAGAAATTGTCTTAGGTACCCATATTGGTTGACTTAAGCCATAGTATCATCTAGCAAAAGACTGATGTGATTGCATACGAAAATACTTTTTTCTTTTTTCTAGTTTGTCTCTAATTTTCCTTAGACTTCTTCTGTTTTGGTGCATATAGCGTTTTGTCTTGAGAGAGGGTACTTCAATCTTGATTGGAAGAAGATGACTCACGTTTTGGTAAGTGCTAACTTTTTTCGGCATTTTAGGAGAGAAACTTGGAATCCCACCCTCCGTGGCCTCTCCATAAGTTAATATTTTATGTTCAATGAGTTCTTCAAAATCTTTGACTTTATCATCATCTTGTAGATCCTAGGGAGTGCTGACTCCCTTTGATCATACCTCCAATGTGTTTGGACATCCCCCTCCCTTGACTTCATCATAAGTCAACATGGAGTCACAAGTGAGATCCTTGTGCCATCACTAGGTAAATCCTTCATATCATGTTCTAGGGCTTTGGGATATCTTGCATAATCAATAGAAATTTTTGGAGTAGAAGATACCTATTGATAGGCTATCAAAATTTCTTCTAAAAGAGTGCAAATAGTTATTTATTTTTTTTCTCGATAAGATCCTGTGAGCTTTAGCCATTCTCTTCATTGATTCGTGCTCGGATGGTAGATTTTCTAGAGTAATCTTACTTTGGATCTTTGGTATCAAGGTGAATCCTTATCATGCTTGGGCTTGACAAATTGTCTTAGGTACCCACATTTGGTTGACTTAAGTGTTGATATATTCAAGTGGTGATGTGTGTGAACACATTAGGACCGCCGGGGCACTTTTTCCCTCTTTAGGAGGTTTTTCCCCCCCAGCTTGTATATATGCCTATAGCCCTAACGGGTTACTCATCTTTGTACATTCTAGTGGTAATACATTCAGTATTGTGTGTTGTTCTCCAAGCTTCTTCTTCTTCCTTGTGTTGTTCGTGCGCTTCCGCAGATGTATAACTCCAACAATTTGTATCAGAGTAGGTCACCGCTTCATCTAGGGCGTTGTCAGCACCCCTCCAATCATAGTCTCAGAATCACACGAAACTTGGTGAACATACTCAGACTGATTAGGAGATCAAAACATCTTCGCTGTGTGGTGCCAAAATTGTGATCTGAGCTCATTTCGGCCTTTGAACACACTATCACAGTGCTCGTGCAGGCTGTTGATATATTTAGCTAGTGATGTGTGTGGACACACTAGGACCATCGGGGCACTTTTTCCCTCTTCAGGAGGTTTTTCCCCCCCGACTTGTATATACCCCTATAGCCCTAACGGGTTACTTATCTTTGTACATCCCAGTGGTAATACATTTAGTATTGTGTGTTGTGCTCCAAGCTTCTTCTTCTTCCTTGTGCTGTTTCCATGCTTCCACAGATATCTAACTCCAACAATTGGTATCAGAGCAGGTCGTCGCTTCATCCAGGGTGTCGTTGACACCTCGGTTGCAATCTCAGAATCACATGAAATTTGGTGAGCATACTCACAGTGTTTCAGAGATCAAAACAACTTTGCTTTGTGGCGTTGAAATCAGGATATGAGCTCATTTCGGGCTCTGAGTGCACTATCATACTGCTTGTGTAGGCTATTTTATCTTTTTGTGCGAAAGATATATAGAGGTTTCGGTTTGCCAGCATGAGCATCTCGAAGTCTGCTACAGGTCTAGTAGAACTCGTTTGGGTAGTTTTGTTCAACTTTTTCAAATACAATCATTTTTCTACATCAAGGTATTTTAGTTAGTGGCCATGGCTGCAAGCAGTGATGTATTCCATATGTTGGTTATTGAGGATAAGTTGGATGGTACCAACTATCCATTGTGGGATTATATGATGTGTCATGTATTGGTCGCAAAAGAACTATGGAATATTGTACAGGGTGTTGAAAGACGTCCTGTTACACCTGTGAATAAAGGTACTGTAAATATAGGTATTGAAGATGATGCAGATGGAGTCGAAGATGGCGATATTATGCAAATCCCTGTTCGTGCTACGATTTTTGATGCACCTACTGTAGAGCCAATTTGTTGGGATGGCAGAGATGCTCAGACACATGCATTGATAGCCTTGTCTGTCAAACATGCCAGTATCGCTCACATTCACTCTTGTAGAACAACTAAGGATGCTTGGGATACACTTACCACATTGTACCAGGCTAGGAATGAGTGTCGTGTTGCTTACCTTCGAAAATAGTTGGAGATTGAGCACATGAATGAAGGTGATTCTATGGATAGTTTTCCAACAAAGATCAAGGATATGAAGGAACAACTGATTTTTGCTGATGAAGTCCTTCTTGAAAGTTCACTTGTGTAGACTGTTCTAAATGGTCTTCTTGACTCATATCAGAGTTTTGCTTCTACTCTTTGCTTAATGATGAAAGGAAACCCAAATGCCTTAATGTTTGAAGAGTTAGTTTCTGTTCTATTGCAGGAAGATCACTCCAGGTAGAACAGTATATTATGTGTGTTGCAGATCAAGCTTTCCTGGCTAGTCAAAAGGTCAAAGGAAAATGGAGCTCTTCTACTAGTAAGCAGAAATCTGCTAATTCTACACATTCGAAGAAGGAAGACAAAGATGAGAAGAAATAAGAAAAACAGAAATTGTTTTGCAAATGCTATAAAGCAAATGATCATGTCATTAAGAGCTATCCAAAACTAACTAGTAAAGAGGCAAAGAAGAAAGCAGCCGGAATGGTTGTTGTAGAGGCCTCTACATCGCAAACAAAGTCTACTAATCTTGTGCAAGATGAAAATTGGGTGTTTACTACTGTTTGCAATTTTGACCCATCTTCTCATGAGCAGTGCATGTCTGCAATAGACTCAGATGTTTGGTACTTTGATAGTGGGGCGACCAAACATATTACCTTGCAGCGTAGTTTTTTTCTCTTCACTCGAGCCTGCTCCTATAGGGAATACTATCACATGCACCAACAACTCCTCTTATCCTATCATGGGAGTTGGTAAGATCATTCTAACTACTGTTGATGGTAGTTCTTTCACTTTGTCGGATGCTTTATTTGTACTAGGGATCAAGAAAAATCTATTATAAGTTTTTGCATCAGCCAAGATTGGCTTGGTTGTGAAATTTGTTGATGATAGATGTATAATTCATGATCTGTCAAACGACGACATGATTATTGCTTCTGGCATTTTATTTTGTGGGTTGTATAAGCTCATATACTATGAAAGATCTGTGAATCATTCAACATAAGGAGTACATGATTCTCAGGCTATTTCAGATGCAAAGCTTTGGCATGCACGCTTCGGTCATCTGAATTTTTCTACTTTGCTATGCTTGTAGAAATCTGATATGGTGTCCTCTTTGCCCAAACTTGAGGCACCCAAAAAACATGTATGTGAAGGTTGTATTTTGGGAAAAATGTAGTGTTCATCCTTTCCAAAAGATGGTTCAGTTCGGGCTATGCAAAAATGGTAGCTTGTACATAGTGATGTCTGTGGTCCTATGCAAACACCTTGTTTTGGAAACTATCTTTACTTTGTGACTTTCGTGGATGATTTTTCAAGGCATGCATGGGTATGGTTGGAGTTGGATGTCTACGGAAGCATGCAAACAACACAATGAAGAAGAAGAAGAAGCTTGGAGCACAACACACAATACTGAATGTATTACTAGAGAATATACAAAGATAAGTAGCCCATTAGGGAAATAGGCATATATAGAAGCCGAGGGAAAAACCTCCTAAAGAGGGAAAAAGTGCCCCGGCAGTCCTAGTGTGTTCACACATCACTACCTAAATATATCAACAAATCCCCCCTGCGAGTGATGCGGTGAACAAGGAGCTAGCACCCATGTATAAGGAAGTGCCAAGCTATGTGGAAATCACTCCATAAAAGGAAGTAAGCCCAAAGCTTTACGGAAAGCTTCAAACTTCTCCCTAGGCAGAGCCTTCATGAAAAGGTCTACAATGTTCTCCAGCGTGGGCACATATGCCAAGCCAATCTCCCTAGCAAAGAACCTCTCCCTGACATAATGATAATGCACCTCAATGTGCTTAGTGCGAGCATGGAACACAGGGTTCCTCACAACTACCAATGCACTCTGACTATCAGTGAAGATGGTGGTGGTAGAAGACTGACCAACACCCAAATCAGCCATAAGGCATCTAAGCCACACACACTCAACAGTCCCTGTGAAAGCTACCCTATACTCAGCCTCATAACTAGAAGTGGCCATAGTAGGCTGCTTCTTGCTCAACCAAGATATACATGAGCTACCAAGCATGAAGCAAAAGTCACTAGTGGACACACAAGTGTCCTAGCAACCAGCCCAATCAGAGTCAGAAAAAGCATGCAAATCTGACGGTAGTGATCCCCCCTTGGGATAAAACAACCCAACTAGCTAAGTACCACTCAAGTACCAAAAGATGCGCTTAACCGCCTGCCAATGCTTGACTCCTAGGCAATGCATAAACCTGCTCATTTGTGACACAGCAAATTGAATATCTGGCCGAGTAATGCATAAGTAAATCAAACATCCAACAGCCTGCTGATAGAGAACAGCATCAAATGCATCTCCAGCATCAGGAAGACTCAGTCATAAACATGTCTCCATAGGAGTGGCAAAAGGTTTACAATCTTCAAGGCCAAAATGCTGCAATAATGTGTCAATGTATTTTGTTTGACACAAAGCCATTCCACCATCAACGTGCATAAACTGAGTGCCCAAATAATGTGCAAATGCCCCAAATCAGACATCTCAAATGAGGCATGTAAATCAGCCTTGAAATCAGCAATATGCCTCTCATGAGGACCAGTGAGTAGCATGTCATCAACATACACCACAATGATCAGAAGTACATCATTGGCACGCTTGACATATAAGGTGCTTTCAGTTGGACTATTCTCAAAACCATGTGCAATCAGATAGGCATGTATCTTTTCATACCAAGCATGTGGTGCTTGCTTTAAACCATATAATGCCTTCTTTAACTTGTAGACCTGGTTTTCATGCCCTTTTTGCACAAAGCCACGGGGTTGAAAAACATACACTTCTTCATGCAAGTCATCTTTCATAAATGTTGTTTTAATGTCCAACTGATGTACATTCCAACCATGATGAGCTGCAAGTGCACAAATGCTACGAACAGTAGTCATTCGGCAAGTAGGAGCAAAGGTTTCATTAAAATCAATGCCTCTTTCCTGTGCATAACCCTTTGCAACAAGCCTAGCCTTATACCTGTCAACTGTACCATCAGGTTTATGCTTCAGCTTGTATACCCACTTAGTGCCAATGGCCTTCTTGCCAAGAGGCAAGTCACATTGTTGGGGGATTCTTGGATGAGAAGGAGGTTGAGAGTTTGTAGGAGAAAGAGAAAAGAACAGAAGAGGAAATCACTTTGGAAACTTCTGCAGAAGCACACCCTGAAATCTTGAGTTTTGATTACAGTAAAACAATTACAATGTTGAACACAATCCGAGTCAATACTTCTGTGCGCAACGATAGAGAATGCTCAATTACAAAAGACCAATTATCCCAAAGTCTTCTTGTCGTCGGCCTCTTCTGCACCAGTCCTCCACTTGCTTCAAGCTTATCCTTGTGCACACCTTGCACCAAGCTTCCACCAAGATGAGGAATGGATACCTTCTGTCGGCATGCACACAGCAAAGAGACCTTGTGATCCTTGGGGTCTAGCTTCGCACTCCCTGCACTCTTCCTTAGCCACTCTTCTTGCACTCTT
Source organism: Ceratopteris richardii (assembly GCA_020310875.1). Lineage (NCBI taxonomy): Eukaryota > Viridiplantae > Streptophyta > Polypodiopsida > Polypodiales > Pteridaceae > Ceratopteris > Ceratopteris richardii. The sequence continues at coordinate 19,952,926 of CM035441.1, forward strand.
CACTTCCACCTCCCTGTGTCGTCGCACACTCGCGACTCTTCACTTCTCTTTCTTGCTTCTACTTAGACTCCTCTGTGCTTACTCTCAAATGTGTCACCAAGAATAGCCTTTGCCTTTCTTTGTTGAGTGCGCCGGTTCCGTGCACTCTAACTGAAATACAATCTTGGTACCCTTTCGATGTCCCAAGATTGCCTTTTAAGTGGCAGCCAACGACTCGCTACTTTGTCCTGTAGTGACTTTAGACTTAAAGCAAAATTCTTGATTGGGCGGCCCTATTTCCACCTTTGCGTACACGGCCGCTTCCCATACCTTCACCTTTTCCTTTTTAATTCTTTACTTTTGCACCTAAGACTTTAAAACACCCTTTGAACCTTAAGGGAATTAGAAAAATACTTCTGCAATACTTCCCCAATTTGACCCTGGAATTTTGATACTTTACTCTTGCCTATGCATAGCTGTGACCTTGACTTTGCTAGTTTCAACCGATTAGGGCTCAACACACATAAAGACCAAGTACCATTCTTCATTATAGCATCATATTCAAGTTGCATAGCAGCCATCCAATTTTTTTAATTTTGTGCTTCATCAAACGAAACAAGCTTAGTCTCATCACAATGACTAGATGTAGTCATAGCATAGAAATCTGATGCAAAAGAGGCACTATGAGATCCTGATCGAGTACGATATGACAGAGGTGCATCTAATTTGCTATCATGCAAAGTCTACACTAGCGATTTTGGCATAGTTTTTGCCTCCTCAATAGCAGCTCTCTCATCAACAAGTGCATCATGTAAATCTGCATCATAAATGCGATGATCTGCATCGTCACATGAAACCTGCAAAGGTTGAGAAGTTGCCTCATTAGGACTAGCACTAGATTGTCCACTTGTAAAAAGAGGCAGCAAAGTATCATACATGTCTTTGGAGCTAACAGATGTCTCCTTAGTACATGAAAGCAATGGTTTGAATAGCATCTTCCACAAAAACAACATCACGGCTAACCAGAATGCATTTAGTCTGTGGATGATACAGACGATAGCCTTTACTTTTAGAACTATACCCAACAAAAATGCATTTTACTACTTTATCATCCAATTTTTTTGCGATGTTGTTCAAGCATTAATGCATATGCCAAACAAGCAAAAACACACAGATGAGCAACAGATGACTTGCAATCATGCCAAGCCTCATATGGAGTGATAGACTATAGTGTTTTAGTGGGACACATATTAAGTACATATGCTGCACACATGACAACCTCAAGCCAAAAACTATGTGGTAAAGCCTGACTCTTGACCATACACCTCACCATCTCCATGAGTGACCTGTTCTTCCGTTCAGCAAAGTTGAGGTGTATATGGCACTATACACTGGTGTTTTATCCCACGTTCAGCCTGAAATGCATTAAAATAAGAAGACATATATTCCCCCCTCGATCAGAACAAAGGGTGCCCATTTTACATGCTGACAGATTTTCAGCCAAAACCAAAAACTGTTTGAAGCACATAAACACTTCGGAGTAGCCGAAATTGAACCATCTTTTGGAAAGGAGTAACGTTGCATTTTGCCCAAAATATAGCCTTCCCAAACATGTTTTACAGGTGCCTCAAATTTGGGCAAAGAGGCCACCATTTCATATCTATGCAGGTGTAACAAACTAGCGAAATTCAGATGACCAAAGTGTGCATGCCAAAGCTTTGTATCTAACATAGCCTGAGAATCATGTACTGCACATGTCGAATCATTTACAGACCTTTCATAGTGTATGAGCTTAAATAGCCCACGACATAAAATGACAGAAGCAATAATCACATCGCGATTTGACAGATCATGAACTGTACATCTGCCATTAACAAATTTCACAACCATGCCAATCTTGGCTAATGCAGAACTAGTAACAGATTTTTCTTGATCCCTGACACAAACAAAGAATCTGAAAAAGTGAAAGAACTACCATCAGTAGTAGTCAAAATGATCTTACGAACTCCCATAACAGGATAAGAGGAGTTGTTGACACATGTAACAGTATTCATTGTAGGGGCAGGCTCGAGTGAAGAGAAGAAACTGTGCTGCAAGGTAATGTGTTTGGTTGCCCCACTGTCAAAGTACCAAACATCTGAGTCTACTGCAAACATGCACTACTCGTGAGAAGATGGGTCAAAACTACAAATAGTAGTAAACACCCATTCTTCTTCCTCCACAAGATTAGCAGACTCTGTTTTTGGTGTAGAGGCCTCTACAACAACCATTCCATCCTCTTTCTTCTTTAGTTTTGGACAATTCTTTATGATATGATCATTTCCTTTACAGTACTTGCAAAACAATTTCTGCTTTTCTGATTTCTTTTCATCTGCCTTCCCTCTTCGATTGTGCAGAATTAGCACATTTATGCTTACTACTTGAAGAGCTCCATTTTCCTTTGCCCTTCTGACTAGCCAGGAAAGCTTGATCTGCAATACGCATAATGGACTGGTTTTGCTACCTTGATGCAGAAAATTGACTATATCTCAAAAGTTGAACAGAACTACCCAAACAAATTCTGATAGACCTATAGCGGACTTTGAGATGCTTATACTGGCAAACCAAGACTAGTATATACCTCACTCATGGAGATGGCGAGGTGTATGGTCAAGAGCCAGAGTTTACCACATAGTTTCCAGCTTGAGGTTTGCATGTGTGCAGCATATGTACTTAACAGGTGTCGCACTAAATCACCACATTCTATCACTCCATATGAGTCTTGGCATGGTCGCAAGCCATCTGTTGCTCATCTATGTGTTTTTGGTTGTGTGGCACATGCATTAGTTTGCATGAACAACATCACAGGAAATTGGATGATAAAGTAGTAAAATGTATTTTTGTTGGGTACAATTTTGAAAGCAAAGGCTATCGTCTGTATCATCCATAGACCAAAAGCATTTTGGTTAGCCATGATGTTGTTTTTGTGGAAGATGCTATTCAACCTTCACTTTCATGGACTAAGGAGACATCTATTAGCTCCAAAGACATGTATGATACTTTACTTCCTCTTTTTACAGGTTGATAGTCTAGTGTTGGTCCTAATGAGGAAACTTCTCAGCTTTTGTAGGTTTCATGTGATAATCTAAATCATTCTATTTCTAATGTAGATTTACATGATGCATTTGTTGATGAGAAAGCTGATATTGAGCAGGCAAAAACTATGCCAAAATGGTTGGTGCAGACTTTGTGTGATAGCAAATTAGATGTATCTTTGTCATATCGTACTCGTTCAACTCTCATAGTGCCTCTTTTGCATCAGATTCCTATGCTATGGCTGCATCTAGTCTTTGTGATGAGAATTAGCCTGTTTCATTTGATGAAGCACAAAATTTAGAAAATTGTATGGCTGCTATGCAATCTAAATATGATGCTATAATGAAGAATGGTACCTGGTCTTTATGTGACTTGCCTCCTAGCAAGAAGACCATTGTCACTAAGTGGGTATACAAGCTAAAGCATAAGCCTAATGGAAGAGTTGATAGGTATAAGGCCAGGCTTGCTGCAAAGGGTTATGCGCAAGAAAGAGGCATTGATTTTGATGAGACCTTCACACCTACATGTTGTATGACTACTCTTCATAGCATTTGTGCACTTGGAGCTCATCATGGTTGGAATGTGCATCAGTTGGACATTAAAACAGCATTCTTTAATGGTGACTTGCATGAAGAAGTGTATATTTTTCAGCCCCATGGCTTTGTGCAAAAAGGGCATCAAAAGCAGGTGTGCAAGTTATATGATTTAAAGCAAGCACCATGTGCTTGGTATGAAAAGATACATGTCTATCTGATTGCACATGTTTTTGAGAACAATCCATATGAAAGCACCTTATATGTTAAGCGTGCTAATGATGTGCTTCTGATCATTGTTGTGTATGTTGATGACATGCTGCTCACTGATCCTCATGACAAGCATATTGCTGATTTTAAGGCTGATTTGCATGCCTCATTTGAGATGTCTCATTTGGGGCATTTGCATCAATATTTGGGCATTTAGTTTATGCAAGTTGATGGTGGAATGGCTTTGTGTCAAACGAAATATATTGACACATAATTGCAGCATTTTGGCCTTGAAGACCATAAGCCCATTGCCACTCCTACGGAGAGATGCTTATGATTGAGTCTTCATGATGTTGGAGATGCATTTGATGCTATTCTCTATCAGCAGGCAATTGGATGCTTGATTTACTTATTCATTACTCAGCCAGATATTCAGTTTGTTGTCTCATAGATGATGAGGTTTATGCATTGCCTAGGAGTCAAGCATTGGTAGGCAGTTAAGTGCATCTTTTGCTACTTGAGTGGTACTCGGCTACTTGGGTTGTTTTATCCCAAGGGGGGATCATTATTGCCAGATTTGCATGATTTTTCTTACTCTGATTGGGTTGTTTGCTATGACACTTGTGGGTCCACTAGTGGTTTTTGCTTCATGCTTGGTAGCTCATGCATATCTTTGCTAAGCAAGAAGCAACCTACTATGGCCACTTGCAATTGTGAGGCTGACTATAGGGCAACTTTCACAGCAATTGTTGAGTGTGTGTGGCTCAGACGCCTTATGGATGATTTGGGTGTTGGTCAGTCTTCTGCCACAACCATCTTCACTAATAGTTAGAGCACATTGGCAATTGCGAGGAACTGTGTGTTCGATGCTCGCATTAAGCACATTGAGGTGCATTATCATCATGTCAAGGAGAGGTTCTCTGCTGGACAGATCAACTTGGCATATGTGCCCACCCAGGAGAACATTGCAGACCTTTTCACAAAGGCTTTTCCTAGGGAGAATTTTGAAGCTTTGTGCAAAGCTTTGGGCTTACTTCCTTTTGTGGATTGATTCCACATAGCTTGGCACTTCCTTATACATGAGTGCCAGCTCCTTGTCCAACGCATTACTCCCAGGGGGGATTTGTTGATATATTTAGGTAGTGATGTGTGTGAACACACTAGGATCATGGGGGCACTTTTTTCCCTCTTTAGGAGTTCCCCCTTCCGGTGCTTCCGTAGACATCTAACTCCAACATAGGCTATTTTGTCTTTTTGTGCCAAAGATTGTTGGAAAACAATGTCCCAAAAGGTCAAGGTATCAATGTCCCATGTGTGATATAGTCAAATTTGTCCGTAGTTTACAGCATGAATAGAATTTCATATTACTCCCTCTGCAAGCAATAGCACCCAGTGCCGTGGATAAGATAATCGACTCCCATCAAACTGACCTGAGTTTGATACCTATCGGCAGCACAGCGAGAGTGCTATTTGTTTTTTAACATGCTTTTGGGAAAACGATGAACAGCGATGAACGAACAGCGACGGAGATTTTGTAATTGTGTTTGGAAGAGAGCGATCGTGAAGCGTTATGTCCTTTTTGGTATAGCTTTTCAAGGGACAAACAATACTATATAACAAGAGCTTTGGCTCATTATTCAATCATCCTACACCTAGTTCAACACCAGCTTTGGAGCTTTGGTACCTCAATAGAGGTGGTGCTTCGCTGTTGGAGATAAGATTTCTGACAACGAGCTCTCTACAATCATCATCCATGGATTGCAAGATGGATATAAAGGCTTAGTTCAAGGCCTCATCATTTTGAGGGAGAAGCCATCTCTTGAGGAGATGGAACAAATTTTCAGAGATGAAGATCAAAGGCAGGTTACAATGAAGTCAATACATGATGGAGGAAAGGCATCAACATCGAATGACAAAGCACTCTTCTCATCAAGGGGAAGAGGAAGATTCAACACACAAAGAGGAAGAGGGTGGCATCAGCACACTCACAACCAAGATTGACAAGATCATGAAGGTAATCAATCTTTCCAAGAAAGAGGACATCCTTCCTCAAGAGGTAGAGGAAGAGGAGAAGATAGAGGTAGATATTACTCTATCCAATGCCACAATTGCTCTAGGTATGGTCATTTTGCTAAAGATTGCAGGAGTAATCAAGATAATGGGAGAGGAAGATCAGCCCACTACATAGATGGAGAAGGTGGAAATGAGTCCACTCATTTTGAAGAAGATTCTTCACTTGTATCATTAGAAGAGATAGCAGCCCATACACATGATCCCAAAGAGGAACCATGATGGATCGATAGCTAAGCAAGTTCTCATATGACTTCTCATGCTCAATACTTTTCTAATATTGATGATTCTCATAATGGTATTATCTTTCTAGCAGATAGTACTCCAAATTCTATTGCAGGGAAAGGTGACATACCCATTTGATTGGGAACAGGAGAGAAAAAGATGCTCGGCAATGTTCTCTTGGTACCATCGCTTACCAAGAATCTACTTTCAGTTGGAGCTATGACCGAGAAGGACTCAAACTAGAGTTTGAAGGCCAGCAATGCCTCATTAAAGATCCAAAGAATTCGTACAAAGTGATTGCTAGAGGAAGAAAGCAAGGAAAGCTTTTCAAGTTAGAAGGAGAAGTCTCAGCATTTTCAGCAATGGGAAATGACAAAGCAGCCCCCATTATGCCTACCGAGTTATGGCACAAGAGGTATGGTCACTTGAACTTCAATAGTATGTGTATGCTGAAGGAGAAAGGCATGGTCATTGGAATTCCAACCTTACAAAGGATTGGCAAAGTGTGTCAAGCATGCTGCCTTGGAAAGCATGCTAGGAGTAAGTTCTCAAAGAGCAGCTCAAGGGCACGTGATATACTTGATGTGGTGCATGCTGATGTATGTGATTCAGCCCACACTCCCTCACTTGGAGGGAATATTTATTTTGTTACCTTCACGGATGATTTCTCTAGATATACTTGGGTTTATTTTATGAAGTCCAAGGCTGATGTATTTCAGATTTTCAAACACTTTCATGCTATGGTGGAAAAGATGACAGGACGAAGACTAAAGACTCTATGGTCTGACAATGGAGGAGAATTCTTGTCTAAGGATTTCAGCCATTATCTACTTGAGAATGGCATTCGAAGGAAACTTACTTGCAACTACACTCCACAACAAAATGGAGTGGCAGAGAGGAAGAATAGGACATTATTTGAAGCAGCAAGATGCATGCTCAAAGACAAAGTTCTGAGCAACATCTTTTGGGCTGAAGCAATCAACACTTCATGCTATTTGATGAATAGGTCTCCTACCGAAGTCTTGAAGGGCATTACCCCCTATGAAGCTCTTCACAACATCAAGCCTAAGGTACATCATTTAAGAGTTTTTGGTTGCCTCGCATTTTCTCACATTCCAGATGAAAAGAGGAAGAAGTTGGATGACAAGTCAAGGAAATGCATCTTTGTTGGATATAGTGATGTAAACAAAGCTTACAAACTTTATGATCCATGTAAGAAGGAGACATTCCTATCAAGGGATGTGATTTTTTATGAGAATGCAAGCTTCAGTTCAGCATCAATTTCAGATTTGGATAAAGGCTCTTCAACAACAGTTAAAGCTGAAGTTCCCTCTTCTACACATGAGGAAACCATTGAAGAATTAGAGGAAGAAGATGAAGATCACCGTGCAACTCTTAGAAGGTCTTCAAGGATCAGAACACAACCTCAAAGACTTACATATCAACAAGGTAATTCCTCAAGTTTTGAGCAAAGTAATGTTGCTTTGCTTAGCTCTATTTTACAACATGACGGACCGTCAACATACAAGGCTGCTAATACTCAAAAAGAATGGCAAGAAGCTATGGACAAAGAGATGGCTGCTCTTCATCAAAATGGGACATGGGAGTTATGTCCATTACCTCCCAACAAGAAAGCAATCGGATGCAAATGGGTCTACAAGCTGAAATTCAACAAGGAAGGGAAGATAGATAGACACAAAGCAAGGTTAGTAGCTAAAGGATATTCTCAACAATACGGATTGGATTATGACAAAACATATGCTCCAGTAGCAAAGATGAGTTCAGTTAGGTTATTACTTTCCCTTGCCTCCATATTCAAGTGGAAGGTGAAACAAATGGATGTCAACAATGCCTTCCTCAATGGCATACTTGAGGAAGAAGTCTACATGCAACAATCGGAAGGTACATTGTCAAACGTAAAAAGCACATGGTATGCAAACTTCTCAAAAGTTTGTATGGTTTGAAGCAAGCTCCCCGAGCTTGGTATGCAAGGATTGATGAGCATCTTTGCTCTCAAGTCTTTCAAAGAAGCAATGCTGATCATAGTTTGTATTATAAAGTCAAGGGAAAAGATATTGTTATTGTTCTTCTATATGTGGATAATCTCATGTTGACAGGAAGTAATGAAGCAATGATTGAAGATGTTCAAAGAAAACTCTCTAAAGAGTTTGAAATGAAGGATCTTGCACTACATTCTTGGCATCGAAGTCTCTCGACTAGAGAAGGGAGATATATTTATCTCTCAACAAAAGTACCTTTTTTCCATTCTTGATAGGTTTGAGATGTCTCACTCTAAGCCGGTCTCTACACCTATGGAGTCAACTCTCAAACTCACGAAGGACGAGAATGGTGTTCCATATGATGAAACACTATATAGACAACTCATAGGATCTCTCCTCTATTTGACCATCACAAGACCTGATATTTGTTTTGCAGTGAACTCTCTCTCCAAATATCTACAAGCTCCCAAAGTATCTCATTGGAATTCAGCCAAGAGGATACTAAGATATTTGAAAGGTACTTCTTCACTTGGAATTCTCTATGGAGGAGATACATTAATCTTCATGGACTCTTAGTGATTCAGATTATGCAGCAAACTTGGTTGATCGAAAGAGCATAAGTGGAAATGCCTTCTTCCTAGGAAATGGAGCTATTTCATGGAGTTCCAAAAAGCAAAGTACGATCAGTTTATCCTCTACAGAAGTTGAATACAAAGCTCTCATAACCTCAGCTTGTGAAGCTATTTGGCTGAGAAGATACTTGGATGAGATTGGTTTTGGTGAAAACCAACCTACCACCATTCATTGTGATAATGTCTCAGCTAAATCTTTGGCAAAGAATCCAGTCATGCATCAACGCACCAAGCACATTGAAGTGAGGGAGGACTTCATCAGAGAGAAGATACAAAGTGGTGATATCATCTTACACCATTGCAACACAAAGGAAAATGTGGCTGACCTTTTCACTAAAGCTCTCGGCAAGGAGTTGTTCATCAAGCATAGATCATCACTTGGCATGATGGAGCTTCCCTTAAGGGAAGGAAGTCATGAGTAAGGGAAGGCTCATCATGCATCTTCAACGAGTCATGAGTAAGGGAAGGCTCATCATGCATCTTCAACAAATAAGGGAAGGCTCATCTTCATATGCCTTCAGCAAGCATTTTTCTTTCAGGTTCTTATTAACTTGAAGATGTTGGACTTGAGGGAAGGTGTTGGAATATGCAAGTCCACATCATCTCTTCAAAGTATTATTATAGGTTGAACTCTTTATTAAAGTTCCTTATATTCTTAGAGTGATTTATTATGTTTTCCACATCAGCCATAGTCATGAATAAAGCATATTTGAAGTCAATGCCAAGTTGGAAAAGTGTTCCTATAATTTAGGAAAAAATTCAGGATAGCAGCACACCTTTTCTGAAGGCAGTTTTGCCATAATATCAACTATCAGCTCACCAAAAATCTTCCGCAAATTCATCTCCAAACTCAAGTTATGCTAACTGCAAGATGGTAGGTAGAGAATTGGCAGATTGCTGAAAACGGACAGTAGGCCAACTTTGGAAGCTTGTATCTTGAGCTACGTGCGTCCTCTCAAAATGGTTTCTTTAGCAAAGTTGTTCCTTATACCAAACTCCCATGCATTAGAGAGTTATTCTTGTTTAAACAGAGGCTTCTAAGCATTTTCGGCAGACAGACAGAGGGCTGGAGTTGAGAGACAATCGACTCATTTCTTGTAGGTGTCCAAAAATAGTGGCTTATCTTATCCAAATTGATGTCAGCACTGATCCGACTGTCCAGATCATCCCCGGATCCAATGGTGGAGAGTGAAGGCGCCTAAATTTCACTCCTTTACACTAGATTTGATAGAAAGAACAATTCCAAGCCATTGATTTGATTAATCAAATGGTTGTAATCAAAAGTAGTGATAGTAGAGTTGAGAGTTGATTTCTCTAGATCCAAGGGCCCAAATTCATTCAAGAAACTATATAAACCCCCCTCCAAACTCCTAGAGCATCATTGTTAGGCATCCATAGGGCTCTTGCTAGCTTACGGTTTCCTTGAGACGATCACCCTCGGTTGAGCGAGTGAGGATCCAAGGTGGGCTAGTATGAGTATAGTTCCTAGTTTCAAATTTAAGTTAGAACTCCAATCTAGGAACTTAAATTTGAAACTAGGAACTATACTCATACCAGCATCTCTATCTTGACTCACCCTCGGTGGAGCGTGTGAGTGAGTTAGAGCTGGTTTTAATGAATTTTAGACTCCTTTAGTTAGATGTTACGATCCTAGACATACATAGGGTCAATGAAGTGGAACTCACCTTCTTACGTATGACATTCGGTTGAATTGTCATGGTTTGAGGGTCGGAACCGCCTTTGATCAGTAGACTGCTTAGCTTGACGTACCACGACGATCTTATACATGTAACTTAATTCAAATCCTTTTAATTCATGTCACTTGTCATTTGTCACTTGTCTCTTCTCTCTTGTCTCTTAGTCTCTTAAGTATTTTTACATGTCTTCTATTTTCTTCTATGTGTGAGAAGGCTCTGCAGTATTGCGTTGAACCAGTGAGGATGTTTCATTGAGCTTATGAGTAAACTCTATCATCATAATACACTTGCATGCATATAATCCATACATACCCATACATATTGATTAGTTTCTGAAAGTGTATAAGAAGCTCCAATATTGGACCATTCTTCCTTTCAAAACTGATTTATGTGTAAGGATTCCATCTATTCTCGTCATGCATACATATCATCCAAAGAAGACTATGCATATGGATTAGAATTAGGAAGTGTTTAAGAAGCTCCTTCAATGGACCATTCTTCCTTCCAAATTTGATTCGTGTGTATGGTTCTCTTTCATTCTTATCAGACATGTTCATAAATCTAACTTGCACTCCTACAATCCCATTCCCATAATCATTTCAACATCTCTCTCTTCTCCATACTCAACATTAATTTCACTTTCATGTCCTTAAACCTTCCAACATTCATTAGCTTCATACACCCTGTGTGTGCCATGACCGGACCCGATCCACCCGGATTGCGATCAGCTCCACACCGTACCTCACCGTCACTCTTGGATAACATTTGCAATTAAAATACAGAACAATAAGTAGTGCAAGGATAGGCTCAATTACCCCTATTTTGCACCGCCATGGGATCCTCCTATGATTGGTTACATGATGGTCACCATTCAGCACTGGCTCCTCCGTCTATACTAAATGATAGATGTGACGACTCAGATGGCCACCAAGATTTTTGATCTTATGTAGAATACTTTCAAGGTCTTCCGATGAGTTCGTGCACCACATATCTCCACCCTAGGTTTCAAGCACAATAATGACAATTTAGTTTATGACATGAGTACTACGCCATGTCTCCGAGTGTGTTACACATAGCATTATCGCATTAAATTGCTACTTGCATGCTATAAATTAACATTTAAAGAAATGTTCACCATGAGATTCTGGGAATACATTCAGAAGTATTCATCAGCAGGCCTACGCATCTACTACAATTTTTCGCCTGTGAACAAATGGTATACTCAACTCACTATAGAATCCCACCTCAAGATGAGCCAACTCCATTTTTGTGCAAGCTAAGGTTCCTTGAGCTTGAGGAGCCTAGATAGATCACTCATACCAAGTTTCATAATTTTTGGACATCGTTTGAACATCCAAATAAGCCGTAGAACATATTTTTTAACTAAATCAATCAAAACTAGTCAAAAAACTGTAAAGAGAGCTAGAGAGCTCATTTTGAGAGGTAAGAAAGTTAGAGAGTTAGAAGATTACACAGTAGAAGCTTGTTGGATGGAGTGTTAGAGCTATCTTGAGTAATATAAGCATGATTCATGCCTTCCATTTTGTCTCCTCTTGCCTCTACATTGTGTGTGAGTGTGCATGTGTGTGTGCACTTGCGTGCTTCTCACCTTCACCTTTGCACACTTCGCTTGTTCACGATCTTCATATCACCCTACCTGTTGTGTGGATTGACAATTAAGGAGGTGGAGCTTCTTGATGTGGTACTTGTTGTTGTCTAGAACAACATCATCTACAATCAATCCATCAATATAAATAGCCACAATCATGATGCCATCATCACCCTTCCTTGCATATAATGAGTGATCTACATCACACATAGAAAACCCAATGGAGGTTAAATTATATGCAATCTTTTCATGTCAAGCACAAGAGGCTACTTTAAGCCCATACAAAGCCTTTTTCAACTTGCAAACATATTCTGGATGCTTTGAATCCTCATGTCCTTGTGTCTGGTCCATGTATACTTCTTCCTCGAACTCATCTTGTAAGAAAGCATTATTCACATCCATCTGATGCAAAATCCATCCTTGTTTTGTAGCCAATGCAACAAGTGCTCTAAAGCTATCCATTTTAGCTAAAAAGCTAAAAGTTTCCACATAAAAATGCCATATGTATGTGCATATCCTTTTGCTACCAATCATGCTTTATACCTGCTTATGATACCATCAACATGCTTTACCTTTTAAACCAATTTGCAACCTATGAGTTTTTTTTCTCACGGGAATGGAACCATCTTCCAAATTTCATTTCCATAAAGTATAGCCATCTCCTCATCCATATCTTTCTCAATTGCATCTTCAAAACAAGAAGGTTCGACATCGTATATTACCTTGGTCATGTAGGCAAAATGACAAGCCATGTAACTATCATATGTTAATCATTGCATTGAATTTTGCATCCCTCAGATCTTCTTGGTCTTGGGTCACTTCTTCTTGTTGTATCATCTGCATATGAATTCCTTACTCTTGGCTTCTTCATAGCGGGCAATCCAAGTTCCTTATCAAGGCTCTTTTTTGAACCGCTTCATTCTCCACAAATGTCTTCAAAACCAATAGATGTTTTATTACCAACTGAGGTTTGCGTTGGGAATATTGCTTGGTGAAATATCAAGTGTGCTAAGAACTTGAGATTTTGCACTTGATTTTTTCAACATTGCCTTTTGTGAGTGGGTTGTAACATTTATGTCCCTTCTGCTCAAGGGAATACCTAATGAAGATACTGTTAGACGGCCGCCAGAGTAGGACAAATGTATGCCGGATGTAACGGAGTTCCTTGAATTACGCGCGAAAAATTGGTACGCGCATTCTGTAAACGTCTTTTTAAAGTAATGGAAAAAGAGTGATCGAGACCCGTTTTTTGTCTCAGAAGTTGTTTGAGTACTGTCTGAGTGGTGTGGTGTCAACAAGATATTGAATCATATTCCTATATTGTTCTGTTCAGTCTGTTCGTCTATTCCTACTGTAGTGCAGAATAATGAACGTGTAGTATCGAGTGTGAATCTGTTGTTGACAGTTGTGTTCTGTATTCACTATTGATTCCGTTCACAGGGAAGGACTAATATCGATAATAGTATGAACTGCGAGTTGGAGCACTGATAAGCTTGGTGATGAGTTAAACTGTGATTAGTATGACGGTTGATTGAGTTCGGCATACGGTAAGCCTGTACACCCTCTGGTATGGTCGTATGTCTGATTACTATCTGATATACATGTCTGTCCTGAAGAAGGGTGTAGTGATTCGCATAAGTTTAGTAAGTTGAGTAACTCTATTAGTCTGCAAGTCAGAACCAGATTACTGCTCCGTTACCATAGCAGATTAGTCTGTAAGTTCGACGTCCTAATACGCAGAAACAGTTACTGGTCAGTTAAAACTAAGTATCTGAGCTAAGACGCGATAAGAGTATTTGTGGTTATGTAAGGATTTGGGAAAATAGTACAGGGCCTCTGTCTAACAGACCCCTACCACTCCCAAGAACCCACTTGATCTGACAACGCCTTTCGGTAATTGAAAGTTTAATATAGTTTACGGTGAACCTCTATTTTATGTTAAATACTTGCTCGGTACGATTTCGGCTAGTTATTAAAACAGCGTAACTGTGTAACATTTAACACTTGGCACCGTCTGTGGGAAGGTGGCATCAAAAATTGCCAGTCATTTGTCAGAATTAGACTATCGTTCGATTGGCAGTAGCAACAGACCAGATTGTTGCAGACTGTCCCGTTAGTAATACTACGCGAATAGTACAAAAGATGATATATGCCGGTTACTCGATCCGGTGAAACGTATCCCAAGAACCATCAGTCTGGAGTACTAAAGCCAACTTTGGGAGGTAGAAGTACAACTAGGACTGACCCAGTTGTCAAGAAAGTTAAGAACGTTAAAACTAATTCCGGTCATATTCCGGTAGAACCTGTTACGCCTCTGGTAGAGTCCGGTACTATTTTGGCACAGTCTGTCAAAGATATAGTAATCCCAGAACCTACCAAGACACATTTGGAATCTAGCTTAACACTCTTGGGAAAAGATTCAGATTCACCTACAATTAGAAACACTTTAGTCACAGAAATCAGCGAAGGCGAAAAAACGCCGAATTCGGGCACAATTTCGGTTCATTCCGGTGAAATTTCGGTAAAAGAATCACAGTTTTTCGGTGACAATTTAGCATTTTCTGCTAAATCTTCAGCCCATCTGCCGTGCTTGGAAGCAAGTTCCCATACACTGGACATCAAGGAGCAAGGAAGGCTGTTCGAAAAAGAGATTCGAAGCATATTAGACAAGATAATCGCACCTGAAAAGTGTGTTATCCGACGATACAGATTCCGGTAGTTCAGAAGGAAAGTATAACACGCTCACAATGAACGGACAACAACAGTTATGTCCACCCAGGCCACCTCCAACGGGAGTGACGTACACTAAGTTTGGTGGATTTCCAAGAGATGATCCGGATGCTCACGTACGCACCTTCGAGATAAGCTACGCAGTACTCAATCATCCACCGGATCAGGCCTACAAAGCTATTGTCTTCCAATCTACACTTGTTAATGAAGCAGCTAGATGGCTTACAGAATATGATATTAATCATTTCGGCACCTATGAAGCAGTACGAGATGCTTTTCTGCAACGATTCAGGCTAAAAAAAAATCCAGCCGAAAATTTTGATTATCTGCAGAACAACAGACAGAAACCAAATCAAACTGTACAGGAGTATGCTACTCTCTTCAGAACACACTTAAGGCAGCTACCACCGGCCCATGCTAACTTACCAGATGATGTTATCACTCAGTGGTTCATCAATGGCTTGGTTCCACAACTTAAGCAGATCATGATCATAAGATGTGTTGGAGCCATGTCCCTCGATGCAGTCATTGCAATGACTCTGCAACTGGAACACAAAGTCGGTGGATTTACAGAAGATTTAGAATGGTTAAAAGCAAACAAGAATGTTGCAGAAGATATGACTAGACAGGTATACTGCAACATATGCAAAAATTCAGGTCATACTAGTGCCAATTGTGCACTCAATCAAACGTTTTGTGCTATCTGCAACACTGCCGGACACACCACTGGAAACTGTGTTTACAATGCCAGAATACAGGGAACAGCAACGGTCAATGCAGTTATTCAAGAACATGGACAGCCAGCGAATCACTACGTGCCTCCGCAATTGAGAAACAATCAACCACAAGGATATCGTAACTACCGAGGACAGAGGAACAACAATTTTAATGCAAACCGCTGGCAGAACGGAGTACCACCAGAAAATCCCAATCTACCACCACCACGCTGTCATTTTTGCGGCGAATTCAGACATATTAGAAGATTTTGCAAAGATGCAGCTGAGTATGATCAAAGGAAGAAGGAACACCAAAATCCAATGGCCAACATGGTAAAACTCACACCGGTAGAGACACAGGCTGCTGCAGTCTAGACTCGCTCCGGTAAACAATTGCAACCGGCAGCAGAAATATTTGAACCAGGGGTACGTGAACAACACAGAATGTATAACAAAGCTAGTCAATGGACCACAACAGAACCACCAGTCTTTCCAGAGCCTATTCCGGTAGCCCAACCCTTGTTAACAAAGGAAGGAACACAACAAAGGGAGTTAGCAGCAGAAACATCATCATCAGCAGATACATTGCCCACCGTAGACACCTCCGCATCAGAAGAGGCATCAACTTCAACATCAGTAGAGCCTGTCAATCAATCTCAACAGGCTTGGGAAATCTTATCTAAGGCATCGATCACTCTGCCTTTGGGCCAACTACTAGCATTAGTACCTGGAATTCGACAACAGTTCCAACAACAGTTCAGTCCGGTACCTTCTTGTATTTCAGCAACAGCAGCAGTTCAACCGGAACCTGATTCTACGGTTGATCATTCAGTTCCCTTGATTACAGTATGGTATAAGAATCATAAGATTACACAGGTATTAATTGATGGAAGCGGCATTATCAAACGATTTTTATTTACAGGAGGCCTTTTTGCAAACACAGGCCGAAATTTTGCTTACTGAAGCCATCGCACTCAGTTCCGTTAGAGTAGATGCGCAGATTTTAGAACCTGATACCCTTAAACAATTATTAGAAACACTTAAGAAAAAAATAGCATGCACATTTAGACTAGCAAGAAATATGTATCTAGAAGGAATCGTAGAGGAACAATGAATTTTGTAATAAAAATCACTTGCGGGTTCGAGTCCACCGTGCGTGCCAGTGTTATACGGCTGCCAGAGTAGGACAAATGTATGCCGGATGTAACGGAGTTCCTTGAATTACGCGCGAGAAATTGGTACGCGCATTCTGTAAACATCTTTTTAAAGTAATGGAAAAAGAGTGATCGAGACACGTTTTTTGTCTCAGAAGTTGTTTGAGTACTGTCTGAGTGGTGTGGTGTCATCAAGATATTGAATCATATTCCTATATTGTTCTGTTCAGTCTGTTCGTCTATTCTACTGTAGTGCAGAATAATGAACGTGTAGTATCGAGTGTGAATCTGTTGTTGACAGTTGTGTTCTGTATTCACTGTTGATTCCGTTCACAGGGAAGGACTAATATCGATAATAGTATGAACTGCGAGTTGGAGCACTGATAAGCTTGGTGATGAGTTAAACTGTGATTAGTATGACGGTTGATTGAGTTCGGCATACGGTAAGCCTGTACACCCTCTGGTATGGTCGTATGTCTGATTACTATCTGATATACATGTCTGTCCTGAAGAAGTGTGTAGTGATTCGCATAATTTTAGTAAGTTGAGTAACTCTATTAGTCTGCAAGTCAGAACCAGATTACTGCTCCGTTACCATAGCAAATTAGTCTGTAAGTTTGACGTCCTAATACGCAGAAACAGTTACTAGTCAGTTAAAACTAAGTATCTGAGCTAAGACGCGATAAGAGTATTTGTGGTTATGTAAGGATTTGGGAAAATAGTACAGGGCCTCTGTCTAACAGACCCCTACCACTCCCAAGAACCCACTTGATCTGACAACGCCTTTCGGTAATTGAAAGTTTAATATAGTTTACGGTGAGCCTCTATTTTATGTTAAATACTTGCTCGGTACGATTTCGGCTAGTTATTAAAACAGCGTAACTGTGTAACATTTAACAATACATTTTTCTACATTTGGATCAAGTTTCATCATCAACTCATCTAGAACATGTACATATGGAGTACATCTAAATACTTTCATATACGATAAGCTTGGATTTTTACCTGTAAAGTTCTCTTCAGGTGTAACTTGATGTATAGCAACACTCAGGGTTTTGTTCATGATGTATACAATAGTGTGCACAACTTTTACCCAATAACAATGAGGCATATTTTTCTCGACAATCAAGGCTCTTACTATTTATGCAATATGTCTATTTTTGTGTTCAACAATGCCATTCTGTTGTGGAGTGTACATGAATGAAAACTGCCTTCAAATTCCATAACCTTTTAGAAAACTATTGAATTCATTCAATATGTATTCACCTCCTCCATCAGATCATAATGTTTGAATATACTTTCATGTCTGCTTTTCCACCATAGCCTTCAAATTTTAGAAGTGAGAAAATACCTCACTCTTTTGTTTCATCAAGTATAACCATGCTTTCCATGTATGGTCATCAATGAAAGTGAAATAAAACGTGCAACCTCCCATAGATGTGGTCTTTCCAAGACACCAAACATCTATATGTACTGTTTCCAGCACATTCTTGCTAACATGCTTGTCATGCAAAAATGATGCCCTTGATTGTTTACCACATTGACTTGCTTCGCATACCTTCTACATCTTTGCAACCTTGAAATTTGGTATTCCATTGAGAAGCTCCTTTGATTGCATCAACTTTGGCCTCTGTAAATTTCCCTGCCCAATTCGCTTGTACCAAACATGTATGTCAGCAATAACACCTGCATGGTTGCATTCATTTCAAGAAATTTTCACATTCAAGGTGACCATCCTACCCACTTTGTTCCCTTTGATGATCAATCTTCCATTTTGTTTATAATCTTCTACATATAAACCATTGGCATTGAACTTGACTTGTAATCCCTAGTCAACCATTTGTCCAACAAAAACTAGGTTTTGTGTTATAGTGGGAGCACAAAGATTTTTTACCTTCCCATCCTCCATGCATAGTGTCATGTTTCCTATATGCTCAATCGGATGTGATGTATCATCACATGTTTCAAAAAATCCAAGAACTAGAAAATTTTGCAAACTAATAAAGCATTCTACATGGCTGGTTATGTAACTTGAGTCACCAAAATCAACATACACCATTCAAATTTGAAACATTAGTAGACATTGTATTCATCATGTGATGTTGAACCATGAATAACTTCTCTAAATCATTTGCACTTGTGGATACATGGTTGTTTTGTTGCTTCCTATTGTTTTGATTCTTCAACATGTAATCATGTTCAAAGTGACTAGGTTTACCACAATTGCAACATCCCTTATTGTCATTACCAGAATCATTTCTTTGTAAATTTATGCGCTCTCATTGGCTACCCTACCTTGAAACTATCCTCTACCTCCGTTAGCTTGTTGTTGATCCTGGTCCTGGTTATTATTTCCTCTTCCACTTTTAAAGCATCTACGTCCACGTCTTCCTTTGCCATAGTAGAATACCTATTCACAACCAACTTTTCCTTGGTATTTTGAGTCCTCACCAAAGTTCTTTTCTTCAATTATCAACATGGACACAACATCAACAAGATTTGGAATATTCTCCCTAGTATGAATATAATTTTTGAAATTGTTTATATGCAAGTCTTAAACCATGAAGGAACACTTCAACCTTGCCATCCTCATCTACATTGATGCCAATAAATGAAAGAGACTCACATATGATTTTGATTTTTAAGGTGTAGTCACTTATCGACATGCTCTCTTTTTTTAATGTTTGTTCATCTATATTGGTCTCATACAATGTGAACAAATTGTTACAAGCCTCTTTTAGAGTTTTGGCATCCAGTATGTGTTCAAACATGCTATCTTTCATGCTAATAGATAGCCAATACATTACCTTCCATGCTCCTTAATTTGAGTCTTCATATGCTCTTAGCCGGTCCACAGTTTGATTCCTCTGAGAGGCAAACAATCAGTCTCAGCTTTGACATTTGCACCAATGAAATATTCTTTGTCTGTTTTCAAAGTTGTTACCATACCCCATAGTTCTCGTTTGATCCGTGGATATTTTTGTTGTGTTTCATGTAAAATTTTGGCACCAAACCTAATTGCATATCTATTCCCTTTACTATCATCTTGACTTATGACCCAACCTATACCAATAGGACTAGTATCAACAGTCAATATAATAGGTTTGTTAGCAGAATAGTCTACACGCTTAAGGATTGGAGCTTCAAGCAATAATTTCTTCAATTTACGCATAGCTTGAGTGTGTTTGTCAGTCCAAATAAATTTTCGTTTCTTCCTCAACAAGTCATAAAGACAATCAGCAACATGAGCAAAGTGTGGGATCCAAATAACATAAAAGATGCAAGCACCAAGAAATCTACGTACCTCACGTTGTTACATGTTTCATAAATCTTGCTAATGGCATCAACTTTTTGTGGGTATGGCTTTTGACCATAATGGCCACATAAATGTCCAACAATAAGCGCCTCGTTGACACCAAAAATAGATTTCTCTATGGAAAATGTGAAACCTACCTCTTCAAATCGTTGAAATATTCTTTCACAATCAGAGATATGGTCAAGAACAAATTTACGACATCCAGATGAATCTAAAGTAATGTCCTTTGCACGTTCCTCACTCCCTTTAATTAGAATATCATCAATGAATGGCATGGTTATATGAGGGATAAAATCATGTAAGACCATATCCATAGCACTCATCATATGAGCCACGGAATTAGTCGCTCCTTGAGGTAAAGTACACATTCGCACTAAGCCTAAAGGAGTTTTCATTGTGGTTATGTCACAACTATCAATTGCTAATTGGAATTGTTCATATCCCGAATATAAATCACCCATTGAATAGATAGAATGTCCTGAAAATGATTCAGCAAACTCATCTACAATGGGTCATGTTCCTACATTCCTTATGGTGACTTTATTGACAGGTTGGAGATCTTGAATAAAACGTAGTTTCCCATTCTTTTTAGGCACAGTGAACCATCTGTTTGAGTAAGGTGCAAAAGATGGCTCTAAAATTCTCATGTTTATCTTCTCCTTAAGTAGTTTCATTAGCTCAGGAAAGTGAGCCTTTGGAACTGGTATAGGACGAAGATTCCATGGAATATGTGGAATAGTAAAGATTATCATGGGTGCAACTAGCTTAGGATCTACACAACCAATCTCATGAGGATACATAGTAAAGGCTTTTCCATGGCTACGTATGACTCTCTCAAATTTATCTCTCTCTGCTAGCAAAAGAAAGTCATCATCTCTACCAATTTGCACCTGTTTGATTGTCTCATCCGTGAATGTATGTCCTATGTTTTTCTTATCCCGAAGAGTTGGATCATTTTTCACATCAATAATTTTTTCATTACTTCCTTGAGGTAATGGTTGAGCTATGGGTTTGATTTTTTTGTCTACAGTTTTGTACGTCGTTTCAACTAAGGCATCATGTGTTTGGTTAAATTTTGAGCACTTGTCAACATTGAGAGCATACTCTTGGATTAGAGCATATTCATATTTATGTAGGAAAGGAGTTGATCTAAAATAAGCTAAAGATGAAAGATTTCTCTTGAAAATCCTAAATCTTTGTTTATAATTGTATTTAAGGTAGATTGCTTTATGAAAAAGGTACAAATTTTTCTTCAAGATGAGAGGAACTGATGCTTAAAACGACTCAATACATCCACTTCCATTTCATATTGATGCTTGTCTGTTTTCTTTCTTGTTGTCAATGTTGCTTGTTCATTTGCATATATGTTGCCTATTTGTTCATGCATATTCATGTTGCGTGTTTCAATTCTTTCTTTCATGCAAATTTTGCTTCATGTCACGTTGCCTACTCATTCATGCATATGATCAATTTTTCCTTCCATGTATGTTGCCTATAAAATAATTTGATGCCTGGAACATTTTGTTTTTCACAGATACTAGAGTGGCGCTTCCGGAGGAATCGCAAGTTTAGTGGGGGCGAATGTCGTCGAGATTTTCTCTCCTCTCTCACTCATGAAGGCCTACAGGAAACACATTCGGTGAAGGTAGCCAGAATTCCTTGAGAAGTCCAAGATGCATCAAGGATGTCAAAGGGAGTTCACATGCAAACTTTGGAAGAAATCCAGCAAATCTAGGGTAGCAGTCAAAGCTGGTCAAACTTTCGACATTAGGGCAAAAATTTCAAAGTTTGACCATCTTTGACTGCTACCCTAGATTTGCTCGATTTCTTCCAAAGTTTGCATGTGAACTCCCTTTGACATCCTTGATGCATCTTGGACTTCTTAGGGAATTCTGGCTACCTTCACCGAATGTGTTTCCTGTAGGCCTTCATGAGTGAGAGAGGAGAGAAAATCTCGACGACAACGGGACCATAGCATGGATTATACTTTAAGTGAAAAGGGGGCCTTTGTCCATGTGTGCATCATTTGTAGGTATTCTTACAGCAACTCCTTCCTCCAGTTTGGTTGAAAAATGCTGCCTCCGTTGGGTGTTTGTTGGTAGGTCAACTGGTTCAAACTGGATTGCATATGTCTGCTTCTTGCCTATGATTTTCTCAATAGCAAAATTGTACTCTACCATGTGCATGAATATATTTTATATTGTAATTCATCAATGGAAATATACCTACACGGCACCAATTCTGCAAAATAAGGAGACTAAAGAATTGTCTCCTCAATAGCTACCATAGCCTACAACTACGCTTCGACATGTGTTGAGTGAGTCTTGCCTAATTCTTCTACTATCTTCAGCCAAGTGTAGGTAGTTCGAATGTTTCTTGCCCTTCATCTGTAGCTCAACCACCAATGGTGGGTTGAGGTTCATATTCTCCTTCAAATATTGGCTCAACTGGAATGGTTATCATTTCATCAGCCTCTAGTATGTCATGTGGTGCGTCCAACCGTGGGATCTCTGAGTGATCCGTGACTTGGGTTTGAAGTTCCAATACACACACTCTTAATGTGTTCAATTCTTCTAAGATTTCAAGCAGTATGACTGCTTGTATGGTAGGTGGGTTCACAGATTCTTTGAGTCATAAAGTGGCATTATTGTTTCGGAGTGTTTGACATTCCTTTGTCACTTTTTCATAATCTTCTAAAATATGCGCATGATCATCCAACAACATTTGCATGGTTTCTAAGAGAATTGCCTTGAAGCAACTCGGACTGATTGGTTCCTTTGGTTTGTTCAGTGTAGCTTCAAAATTTTCCCTATTCTGTACTTGCAAACTTTGATTTTCTTCTTTGGCTACTCTTAAGTGGCATTTTAGGAGTCCCATATTTCTAGTTAGTTGGGCATTCTTGATGACTTGTTGTCGTAGTTGTTCTTCAACATCTACAATGACACCCTTGGTCTTTTGTTCTAATTCTAATTCCATTGAGTGATAAGAGTCACCAAGTTCTTGATGTCGTGCATTAAGCGATGCATTTTCAATGGTCAAGGAGGTGAGATTGGCATGTAACTGAGTGGTCATTTGCTGTAAGGCTTGATATTGATGTCCTAATGAAGCAAACTCTTCTCAAACTTGATTCATACATGAAAACAATGTTGTATCTAGAGTGGAAGACAAAAATAATGATGGGGTGCTCAAAAATGCATGTTGTTCAATGTGTAATATAGGGGGAATGGGGTTCGGGTAAGGGAGTGTGGATGTCGTGGTGATAGTGGATAAGTGTGTGGACATGAGTGTGTGTGTCATGGTCGTAGATGTTAGTGGAGGTTCAATGGGTGGTGAAATATCCATGTCATTAGAAGTTTGATCTAGTGATCTGATAGTGAATAGTGGCATGATCGTGGGTGATTGTGATGGCGTGAATACTAGATCTACAAAGGTCGATGAATATCTTACATGAAAGGGTTCAAACACTGATTGATGAATAGGAGATGGTTGTGGTAGGGTGGTGGGGTTGGGATGTTGCATTGATGAAAGATTAATTGGACTATGTGGGGCAAAGAAAGGTTGTTGAGGGAATGGAATAGGTGAAACAAAAGGAGCTAGGAAAAGGTTAGTAGGGATTGGTTGAAAAGTTGAGGTGGTAAAGGGTGTGGATGGTGTTGTGGAAGGGGTAGGAAAAGGATGAACTGGTTCTTATGATACTACACTAGAGGTGGGGTGGTCGAATGAAGATGAGCTAGGGTGCACGATGTGGAGGTGATTGCAATCCTGGTGGATCGGGTCAGATTGCGGCACATGCAAAGTGTATGAAGCTAGTGAGTGTTGGAAGGTTTATGTAATCAAAATGTGAAGGTGAAGGTACAATTGGGTATGGAGAGGAAAGATGTGATTATTTGATTATGGGAAGGGGAACATATGAATGCAAGATAAATCCATGAACATGAATGATGAGAATAAAAGAAAACCATACACATGAATCAATTTCAAAAGGAAGAATGGTCCAAAAAATAAAGCTTCTTATATTCTTTCAAAATTTAATTCATATGCATGGGTTCTTGTGGATGGCATGTATGCATGATGAGAACAAAAGAAAACCATATTTATGAATTGATTTCGAAAGGAAAATGTTGATATATTTAGGTAGTGATGTGTGTGAACACTCTAGGACCGTTGGGGCACTTTTTTTCCCCCTTTAGGAGGTTTTTTCCCCCGGCTTGTATATATGCCTACTGCCCTGATGTTGATATATTTAGGTAGTGATGTGTGTGAACACTCTAGGACCGTCGGGGCACTTTTTTCCCGCTTTAGGAGGTTTCTTCCCCCCGACTTGTATATATGCCTATTGCCCTAATGGGCTACTTATCTTTGTACATTCTCTAGTAATACATTCAGTATTGTGTGTTGTGATCCAAGCTTCTTCTCCTTCCTTGTGTTGTTCGCGTGCTTCCGCAGACATCTATCTCCAACAATTGGTATCAGAGCAGGTCATCACTTCATCTAGGGTGCCATGACACTCCTTCAGTTGCAGTCTCAGAATCGCACGAATTTTGGTGAGCATACTCAGCGATCTGAGCCGAAATCGCGACCTGAGCTCGTTTCGGCCTCCGAATGCACTATCGTAGTGCTTGTACAGGCTATTTTGTCTTTTTGTGCCAAAGGTATATACCAGTTTTTGTTTGCCAGTATAAGCGTCTCGAAGTCTGCTACACGTCTAGTGGAATTCGGCTGGGCAGTTTTGTTCAACTTTTTGAGATACAGTCAATTTTCTGCATCAAGGTATTTTAGTCACCGGCCATGGCTGAAAGTAGTGATGTATTCCGTATGTTGGCTGTTGAGGATAATTTGGATGGTACCAACTACCCGTTATGGGCTTATATGATGCGACATGTATTGGTTGCAAAAGGAGTGTGGAACATTGTGCAAGCTGTTGAAAAACGTCATATCACACTTGCAACTATTACAACTGCAGGTACTAAAGCTGATGCAGAAGGTGCCGAAGATGATGATGTTCTGCATATTCTTGTTCGTGCTGCGGTTTCTGCTACACCTACTGCAGAGCAGATTCGTTGGGATGCCAGAGATGCCCAGGCAAATGCATGATAGCTTTGTCTATCAAATGTGCCATTATTCCTCACATTCGCTCTTGCAGAACAGCTAAGGATGCTTGGGATACACTTACCACATTGTACCAAGCTAGGAATGAGGCTCGTGTTGCTTACCTCCAAAAACAGTTGGAGAGTGAGCACATGAATGAAGGTGATTCTATGGACAGTTTCCTAACAAAGATCAAAGACTTGAAGGAACAGTTGATTTTTGCTAATGAGGTTATACCAGATAGCTCACTTGTGCAGACCGTTCTGAATGGTCTTCCTGATTCATATCAGAGTTTTGCTTCTACTCTTCGGTTCATGATGAAAGGCAAGTCCAAATGCCTTATCATTTGAGGAGTTAGTCTCTATTCTGTTGCAGGAAGATCAATCCAAGCAGAACAGGTCCATTATGCGAGTTGTAGATCAAGCTTTCGTGGCTAGTCAGAAGGGCAAAGGAAAATGGAGCTCTTCAACTAGTAAGCAGAAATCTGCTAATTCTACATATTTGAACAAGGAAGGAGAAGAAGCTTGGAGCACAACACACAATACTGAATGTATTACTAGAGAATGTACAAAGATAAGTAGCCCATTTGGGCAATAGGTGTATGTACAAGCTGGGGAAAAAAACCTCCTAAAGAGGGAAAAAAGTGCCCTGGTGGTCCTAGAGTGTTCACACACATCACTACCTAAATATATCAACAAATCCCCCCTAGGAGTGATGCGGTGAACAAATATGAGTGCTAGCTACTTGTTCACCGCATCACTCCCAAGGGGGATTTGTTGATATATTTAGCTAGTGATGTATGTGAACACTCTAGGACCGCCGGGGCACTTTTTTCCCTCTTTAGGATGTTTTTTCCCTCGGCTTGTATCCTTGTGTTGTTCGCATGCTTCCGCAGACGTCTATCTCCAACACCTGATGGGTTACATATCTTTGTACATTCTAGTGGTAATACATTCAGTATTGTGTGTTGTGCTCCAAGCTTCTTCTTCTTCCTTGCTGGAGACCTTTAATTCTCCAAATGTTTGATCTATCTTGATTTAAGAAATCCTCTATATCAAGAATAAACCAAACTTTACACAAAATTTTCATTAACTTTCAAGTTCATAAAGTAATACTTCTCTGTGTGAAGTTTTCTTCAGCTTCAACAAGTCTGCTTGAGAAATAGACTTCAATCTCTGCATATGACTTTGATTTTAATCATTCAAATGATACACATATATTCATACTACCTTTCCACAATCATAATGATCATTAGTTCTTCAAAAGAACCATTGAATCTTTAATTTGATCACTTAGATCAAACATATGTTAGAAACTGCTTTCCAGAAATGGTGACTTTGACATGGTCAACTTCTTAAGCTGATTTCTCTCAAAATATAACCCATTTTGCGAAATTCTTTTAGCCAAAGCTTCCTTATCTTCTAACTTAAATTTTGAATGCTAAAATATAAAAACCTTTACACTGAGCACAGAGATCCAAGCAAATCTTTTAGCAGTAAAATACACGTTTCTAAGAACTTCACTTGTAGACCTCTACATATGAATGTTCCTACTTGTCATACACACAACCTAAAGAGAGTTAGATCATCGAACTTTGGTCATAGCTTGATTAGCTTCTAAATTAGATGTGTAGGAAAGATTTCCTGATCCACATGATCAAGCTGAGAGAATTCTAAGATAGACTATTCGCTAATCTCATGAGAAAACTCTCTGCACATCTATATCTAAGGAACTTGAATTCTATTGACTATATTCTCATCTTTTCTTTATTTCTTATATGTGTCACGACTATACATGAGTATATATATACATATGAGTATGAACTCATCAGTATCTCAAAGTGTTTTTGAAGCATTTTTCAAAGCTAATGTACATAAGTGTATATAACATCTCTTCTTGAATCTTCATTTGACTTCATGCTTTATGCTTGACTCTTTTCTTCACTTCTTCATTCCTAGGCTTCATGTAATCATCCATTGATGATTGTCTTGCTCCAAAAGCTCCCCCTCAATCATCTATTGTGATTACCCGCACCTTCTTTATGCCTACCATCTCTTTAAGCCTTTGTAACTTGGGTCCATCCAAACTTTTTGTCAGCATATCTGCCACTTGCTCTTTTGTTGGTGTATATATGACTTCAATTTCTTTATCAAGCACCTTCTCTCTTAAGAAATGATATTGGATCTCTATGTGTTTAGTTTTGGCATGAAAAACAAGACTAATTGCTAAATACAATGAACTCATATTATCTCCAAATACGATTGGAATACTCTGATCAATTCCTAGACTTTTCAATAAAGTCTTCAACCAAATTACCTCTTTTGGAGCTTCCACCATTCCTTTGTATTCAGGTTCTGTGGATGACAAAGCAACTGTATGTTGGTTCTTTGAACGCCAAGAAATTAGCTTGTCTCCAACATAACACAGATAACCATGAGTAGATCTTCTATCATCTTAATTACCTGCCCAATTTGCATCACTAAACACTTTAAGTCTAGTATCAAAAGTGAATCTATAATACAAACCTTCATTTGGAGTCCCTTTGATATATCATAGCACTCTTTGTGCTGCAACCCAATGAGTTTGCTTTGGGCAATGCATGAATTGTGATAAGACACCAACTGCATATGAAAGATCTGGTCTTGTCAAGGTAGCATAGATTAAACTACCTACCAAAATCTGATATGTCTTTATGTCCTTGAACTCCTCTCCTCCATACCTACTTAATTTATGATTGACCTCCAAAGGTGTGTTTGAAAGCTTACAATTCTCCATATTAAACTTCATCAAAAGATTCTTCAAATATCTTTCTTGTGTAACATATACTCCGTGTTGAGTATACATAAACTCAATCCCTAGGAAATAAGATAAATTTCCCAAATCACTTATCTTGAATTCCTTTTCCATTTGCTTCTTGAGTTCCTTGATTCCTTGAGCATCTGTACCTGTGATAATAATGTCATCAACATAGATGCAAACATAAATGTATCCATCTTCATTTTCTTTCACTAGCAAACTACTATCTGCCTTTGAAGCTTGGTATCCAAGTTCATTCAAGAACTTGACAAGTCTATAATTCCATGCCCTTGGAGCTTGCTTTAGGCCATACAAAGCTCTCTTGAGCTTACAAACATAACCTAATCCATTTGACTCTTTGAAACCCTCTAGTTGCTCCGAGTATACTTCATCTGCAATATATCCATTTAAAAATGCATTCTTTACATCTAATTGAGATAACGTCCAACCTTTACATGCAGCAATAGCAATTAAAGTTTTGATTGTAGACATCTTAGCCACTAGACTAAAAGTTTCATCATAGTCCACTCCATGTGTTTGGGCATATCCTTTGACCACAAGTCTAGCCTTGTACCTAGATACTTTTCCATGTGCAAACCTCTTTGTCTTATACACCCACATGCATCCAATTACCTTCTGATTTCTTGTTCTTAGCACCAATTCCCATGTCTCATTCTTAAGTAGAGCATCATACTCTTCTTGCATTGCTTTTTTCCCAATTTTGTTTACCTTTTGCTTCATCATAAGTTGATGGATCTTCATCTGTCTTCATAATGTAAGCATAATCTTTGGTTGTCAAGAAAGAAGTATCATAGCTATACCTGATATGTTGTTTTCTTTCTCTTGATGATTTTCTAATCTATGCACTCCTTGAAGTATCTACTTCATTTTGTTCTGGATCAAACCTTGGTCTATCTTCATAATTGTCCTGCATTTCATTTCTACAAACATCATCATCATTATCTTCTTCATATACCTTCATCTTTGACTTTCCTTTCCTTTTTATTTCTTCAAGATCTATGCATACATTGTTTGATCTTGTAAAACATGTGCTTTGCTCATCAAATGTGACATCTCTTGAAACAAGAAATTGTTCTCCCTCCAAAGCTTTGCAAGGCAACCTATTCATATGATAAGTTGCAGTATTGATTGCTTCTACCCACATATAATTAGGGCACTTCTTTTCCTTCATCATTGATCTTGCAAACTCTACAAGAGTTCTATTTCTTCTTTTTGCAACTCCATTTTGTTGTGGGGAGTACCTGTAAGTCACTTCTCTTTTTATACCTGGATTCCACATATAATCATCAAACTCCTTAGAAAAATATTCTCCCCCTCCATCTGATCTCAATCTCTTAAGCTTTTTTCCTGTAATTCTATCTGCATAAGCATGGTAGTGTTTAAATGTCTCAAGCACTTCAGATTTATCCTTGATTATATATAGAGTAATCCACCTGGTTGCATCATCAACAAACAGCACATAATACCTTGATCCATTTATGCTAAATCCTTTGAAGGACCCCACACATCTATATGAACCAATTCAAGCATATTTGAATACCTGTATCCTTGCTTATTGTATGATTTATTGTGATCTTTACCTAGTTGACAAGCCTCAAATTTGTATATCATATGTTGACCTTCAATATTTGATAGACCAACCACTTCACCATTCTTTGTCATCTCTTTTATTCCTCTTTCATTGAAATGTCCTAACCTCTTATGCCATATATCCAATTCAGACATCTTTTGACTTCCATAAATAAACAATGCATGTCCCACATTACCTTGAACTTTGAGTGAATAACCTTCCTTCTTTTTTTCCTGTAAAAATGCTTTTATATCCTTGACTTGGATCTTCAACATAAACACCATCACTTGTAAATCTGACTTCATATCCCTTCTCAACAATTTGCCCTAAACTTATAAGATTTTTAGGAATTGTTGGAACATAAAGTACCTTGCTTAGAAGTGTACTTCCACTCTTTGTCTTCACTGATCCAATGCTTTCAACTTTGTGTTTGGTGTTGTCTCCTATTTGAACTATATGTCCATTCACTTTGGCTTCCATATCAGTCATTAAGGAAATACTGCCACTCAGATGATTGCTACATCCTGAGTCAATATAAAACACCACTTGATCTTCATTAATTACTTCATGTGTTGCATTCAAGATGAGATTCAAATCTTCCTTCTAATCAGAAGCATAATTGTAATAGGTGTTGTTGTAGGACTGAGTTTGGAAACTCCTTCCACCTCCTCTAGCAAATGAAGTCCTACCACCTCTTCCTCTAAAATTGCCTCTTTGATTTCTGCCTCCTCTTCCTCTAAGACTATAATTTTGATTATGACTTCCACCATTTTGATTATTATACCAGCAGTCATTTGCCAAATGATTTGTTCTTCCACAACTCCGACAAGCTTTAGCATTTTCTTTATTCTTACCTCCTCTACCTTTACCTCTGAAATTCATCTTTCCTTTCATGAAGTTCACTTGACTTGAAGATCCGTCTTCATCATTTGATTGCTTGCCTTTAGCATTCTTCTTCTTATCCTTTGAATGCATTGCTTGACTTGAGCTTCTGTCATTCTCTCCTTTAATGTCCTGCTCAAATGTTAGCATATGTCCTAGAAATTGATTAAGATTAAGAGTAAAATGATCTAATGATAATTCTCTAGACAATATAAAAGGCTTCCACTTTTCATCTCCTCTTAGACTTGTGAGTATTTGCCTTACCAACTTGTCTTCTTCAATATCTTCATCTAATGTTCCCAAACTATCTGCAATGTCCATCCTTGTAACATAATCAGAGATTAATTAAGAACCTTTCTTCTTGAAAGTTGTAAACTCAGCCCATAGTGAACCCTTCCTTGATTTGGTTGTGTTTTCAAAGTGTTCTTCCAAGGCATTCCATACATCTGCTCCACTCTCTAATCCTCTAATGTGTGGTAGAAGATAATCAATTACAGCCATGTAAATGATGCTCCTAGCCTGAGCATCTTTCTTCATCCAATTCTTCAAATTTGCAAGTTCTTCTCTTGTTGGGACACTTAGATCCTTAAACTCAGGCTTTTCTTCTTCTCCTGTAATAAATGCTATCTAGTCTTTGCTCATGAGGTGTGCCTGCATCCTCATAGGCCATGCTAGATAGTTCTCTCTATCTAGCTTTTCAATACATCTCTTGACTTCTATATCTGCAATTACTAAGATTTATGAAGATATGATGTACCTTTGATATGAAGCTTTAATCCTTCTTGATCCTTTGAACTTGTGCTTTGTTCTTCTTCAGGTTTTCTTCAAGACTTTACCCTTTGCACCTTCACTTCACAAGATCTTTGATATATGCAACAGTTGGGGTCCTCCTTGCTTCTTCTTCACCTTGATTTGACCTTTCTGCTCTGATACCACTGTTGGAGACCTTTAATTCTCCAAATATCTGATCTATCTTCATTTAAGAACTCCAAATATCTGATCTATCTGATTTAAACTCCTCTATATCCAGAATAAACCAAACTTTACACAAACTTTGCATTAACTTTCAAGTTCATAAAGTAATACTCTGTGTGAAGTTTTCTTCAGCTTCAACAAGTCTGCTTCAAAATAGACTTCAATCTCTGGATATGACTTTGATTTTAATCATTCAAATCATACTACCTTTGCACAATCATAATGATCATTAGTTCTTCAAAAGAACCATTGAATCTTTAATTTTATCACTTAGATAAAAAAATATGTTAGAAATTGCTTTCTAGAAATGGCAACTTTGACATGGTCAACTTCTTAAGTTGATTTCTCTCAAAATATAAGCCATTTTGCGAAATGCTTTTAGCCAAAGCTTCCTTATCTTCTAACTTAAATTTTGAATGCTCAAACATAAAAACCTTTAGAGCGAACATTGAGATCCAAGAAAATCTTTCAGCAGTAAAATGTGTGATTCTGAGAACTTCACTTGTAGACTTCTACATATGAATGTTCCTACTTGTCATACACACAACTTGAAGAGAGTTAGATAATCAAACTTTGGTGATAGCTTGATTAGCTTTTGAATTAGATGTGTACAAAAGATTTCTTGATCCACATGATCAGGCTGAGAGAATTCTAAGATAGACTATTCACTAATCTCACGAGAAAACTCTCTACACATCCATATCTAAGGAACTTGAATTCTATTGACTATATCCTCATCTTTTCTTTATTTCCTATATGTGTCACGACTATACATGAATATATATATATATATATATATATATATATATATATATATATATATATATATATATATATATATATATATATATATATATATATATATATATATATATATATATATACATATGAGTATGAACTCATTAGTATCTCAAAGTATTTTTGAAGTATTTTCCAAAGCTAATGTACATAAGTGTATAGAACATCTCTTCTTGAATCTTCACTTGACTTCATGCTTTAAGCTTGACTCTTTTCTTCACTTCTTCATTCCTAGGCTTCATGTAATCATCCATTGATGATTGTCTTGCTCCAACATTCCTTGTGTTTTTTGCATGCTTCTACAGACCTCGAACTCCAACAATTGGTATTAGAGTAGGTCATTGTTTCATCTAGGGCATCGTTGACACCCCTTCGGTCACAATCTCAGAATCACACGAAATTTGGTGATCATACCTAGGGTAGTGCGAAAATCACGATCTGAGCTCGTTTCGGCCTTCGAACACACTATCACAGTGCTTGTGCAAGCTATTTCATCTTTTTGTGCCAAACATATATACAGGTTTTGGTTATATTCTAAATGGTCTTCCCCATTCATACTATAGTTTTGCTTGTACTCTTTGTTTGATGATGAAAGGCAATCCAAATGCCTTAGAGAAGTTAGTCTCTATTTTGTTGCAGGAAGATCAGTCTAGGTAGAACAAGTCCATTATGCATGTTGTAGATCAAGCTTTCTTGGCTAGTGAGAAGGGCAAATGTAAATGGAGTTCTTCTACTAGTAAGCAGAAATCTGCTAAATCAACCCAATTGAAGAAGGAAGATAGAGAAGAGAAGAAAACAGAAAAGCAAAAATTTTTTTGCAAGTACTGTAAAGAAAATGATCATGCCATTAAGATTTGCCCAAAACTGGCTACAAAAGAGACTGAAATGGTTGTTGCATAGGCCTCTACACTGAAAATAGAGTATGCTAATCTATTGCGGAATGAAGAATGGGAGTTTACTATTGTTTGCAGTTTTGACCCATCCTCTCCTCAATAGTGTATGTCTGCAGTAGACTCAGATGTTTGCCAGCATTTTGATAGTGGGGCAACCAAACATATTACCTCGTAGCACAGTCTCTTCACTTCACTCAAGCATATCCCTATAGGGAATATTGTCACTTACACCAAAAGCTCCTCTTATCCTATCATGGGAGTTGGTAAGATCATTATGGCTACTGTTGATGGTAGTTCTTTCACATTGTCAAATACTCTATTTGTGCTAGGGATCAAGAAGAATCTATTATCGGTTTCAGCTTTAGCCAAGATTGGCTTAGTTGTGAAATTCATTGATGATAGATGTATAGTTCATGATCTGTCAAATGGCAACGTGATTAGTGCTTGTGGCATTTTATGTCGTCGGTTGTATAAGCTCATAGATTATGAAAAATCTATGAATGATTCAGCATGTGTAGTACATGATTCTCAGGCTATGTCAGATGCAAAGCTTTGGCATGCATGCTTTGGTCATCTGAATTTTGCAAGTTTGCCATGCATGCAGAAATCTGAAATGGTGTCCAATAAACATGTCTGTGAAGGCTGCATTTTGGGCAAAATGCAGTGTTCCTCCTTTCCAAAAGATGGTTTAGCTCGAGCTACTCAAAAATTGAAGCTTGTAGATAGTGATGTCTGTGGTCCTATGCAGACACCTTCTTTCCGAAACTATCTACTTCTTGACTTTCATTGATGATTTTTCGAGGCATGCATGGGTATATCCATTGAAAACAAAGACCGAAGTGTTTATGTGCTTCAAACAGTTTCTAGTTTTGGTTGAAAATTTGTCAGCATGTAAAATGCACACCCTCTGTTCTGATCGAGGGGGGAAATATATGTCTTCTAACTTTAATACATTTCTAGATCAACGTGGGATAAAACATCAATGTATAGTGTCGTATACACCTCAATAGAATGGAGCTACTGAACGAAAGAATAGGTCACTCATGGAGATGGCAAGGTGTATGGTCAAGAGTCAAGCTTTACGACAGTTTTTGGCTTGAGGCCATTATGTATGCAGCATATGTACTTAACAAGTGTCCCACTAAAGCATTGCAGTCTGTCACTCCATATGAGGCTTGGCATGGTTGTAAGACATCTGTTGCTCACCTGCATGTTTTTGGTTGTTTGGCATATGCAGTGCTTGAACAACATCGTAGGAAATTGGATGATAAAGTAGTAAAATGTATTTTTGTTGGGTACAGTTCTAAAAGCAAAGGCTATCGTCTATATCATCCAAAGACTAAATGCATTTTGGTTAGCCGTGATGTTGTTTTTGTGGAAGATGCAATTCAGCCTTTACTTTCATGTACAAAGGAGACATTTGTTAGCTCCAAAGACATGTATGATACTTTGATGCCTCTTTTTATAGGTGGACAGTCTAGTGTCAGTCCTAATGAGGCAAATTCTCAACCTTTACACGTTTCATGTGATGATGCAGACCATTCTATTTCTGATGTAGATTTACATGATGAACTTATTGATGAGAGAGCTGTATATTGAGGAGGCAAAAATTATGCCAAAATGGCCGGTGTAGACTTTGCACGATAGCAAATTAGATGCACCTCTATCATATCATACTTGTTCAGGCTCCGTGCCTCTTTTGCATCATATTTTTATCCTATGGCTGCATTTAGTATCTCTGATGAGAATGAGCGTGTTTCGCTTGATGAAGCACAAAATTATGAAAATTGGATGGCTGCTATGCAATCAAAATATGATGCTATCATGAAAAATGGTACATGGACCTTATGTGACTTGCCTCGTGGCAAGAGGGCCTTTGGCACCAAGTGGGTATACAAGCTAAAGTGTAAGCCTCATGGAACAATTGATAGGTATAAGGCTAGGCTTGTTGCAAAGGGTTATGCGTAGGAAAGGGGCATTGACTTTGATGAGACCTTTGCACCTACATGCTGAATGACTACTTTTCATAGCATTTGTGCACTTGAAGTTCATCACGGTTGGAATGTACATCATTTGGACATTAAAACTGCATTTTTGAATGGTGACTTGCATGAAGAAGTGTACGTTTTTTAGCTACATGGCTTTGTGTAGAAAGGGCATGAAAACCAAGTGTGCAGGCTGAAGAAGGCATTATATGGTTTAAAGCAAGCACCACGTGCTTGGTATGAAAAGATACATGCCTATCTAATTGCACATGGTTTTGTGAACATTCCAATTGAATGAACCTTATATGTTAAGCATGCTAATGATGTGCTTTTGATCATTGTTTTGTATGTTGATGACATGCTGCTCACTGGTCCTCATGAAAAGCATATTGCTGATTTTAAGGCTGATTTGCATGCCTCATTTGAGATGTCTGATTTGGGGCATTTGCATCATTATTTGGGCATTCAGTTTATGCAAGTTGATGGTGGAATGGCTTTGTGTCAAATGAAATATATTGACACATTATTGTAGCATTTTTGCCTTGAAGACTATAAACCTATCACCAATCCTATGGAGATACGTTTACAATTGAGTCTTCATGATGCTCGAGATGCAATTGATGTTGTTCTCTATTAGTAGGTTGTTGGACGCTTGATTTACTTATGCATTACTCGGCCAAATATTTAGTTTGATGTCTCACAGATGAGTAGGTTTATGCATTGCCCAGGTGTCAAGCATTGGTAGGCAGTTAAGTGCATCTTTTGCTACTAAAGTGGTACCCAGCTACTTGGATTGTTTTATCCCCAGGGGGG
This sequence comes from Ceratopteris richardii, assembly GCA_020310875.1. Taxonomy (NCBI): domain Eukaryota; kingdom Viridiplantae; phylum Streptophyta; class Polypodiopsida; order Polypodiales; family Pteridaceae; genus Ceratopteris; species Ceratopteris richardii. The sequence continues at coordinate 19,988,693 of CM035441.1, forward strand.
ATCACTACGGCCAGATTTATATTCTTTTTCTGAATATGAATGGGCTTGTTGCTATGACACTCGTGTGTCCACTAGTGGCTTTTTCTTCATGCTTGGTAGCTTATGTATATCTTGGTTGAGCACGGAGCAGCCTACTGTGGCCACTTCTAGCCTACTGTGGCCACTTCTAGTTGTGAGGTTGAATATAGGGCAGTTTTCACAGAGATGGTTGAGTGTGTATGGCTCACATGCCTTATGGCTGATTTGTGGAGAATGAGTTCTCCTATGCGCAACGGAAGTGTGTAGTGAGCCCTTGTATGTCCAGCACTTGGACAAACATCTGCACCTTAGATAGCTTGTTGCTCTCAATAAAAAACTCAAATGGACTTGAGACTTTAGTCAATCAAATTAGACAAAGAGAGGTTTCTAACAAGCTATAAATGACTTAATTTGGACAAGTTTTGATTAGGAAACACAACTGTCAAAGGTGAACTACCTGTCCAGACAGATATGCTAAAGAACTAAGCTTCACTCTCGGACTCATAACTCTATGAATATATAGCCTTTGAGAAAGATATTTGGTACAGAAAAAGTAGACACAAATAGCTTTCCAAAAAGATAAAAAACAAGTAATTTGGATGAGTTTTGATTAGGAAACTCAACTCACCAAGATAGACCACCTGCACACATAAGTACACTATAAAACTGGACTTTACTATCTGACAGATATCTCACAGAATATAAACAATCTCAATGAGATATTTGGTATAGTGAAAGTATATGCCAAGAGCTTTCCAAAAAGACACAAATCATGCAATTTGGATATGTTTTGGTTGGAAAGTTAATCGACCAAAATAGACTACCTATCTACACAAGTATACTGAAAAACTGGACTTCACTCTTTCACTGATATCTCACAAACTACATAAGCTTTCAAAGAGATATTTGATATGCAAAAAGTGCACAAGATAAGCTTTCCAATGAATGATTAAACGCACAAAATGTTACATATGCACTGAGATATGAGCTCTACAACAGAGCTATGTACAAATTGACGTGCGGCTGGAAGGAGTCTAAGGGAAGCCAAAATGACAAAATGGCTAGATCTGACTACTGGGAGCTCTTGCCTCTTTCTCTCCTTGTTTTGAATGTGCTCCCACTTCACTTTTATAACCAATCAGCATGTGAAGAAGTTTGTGCCTCCTTCTTAACTCACCATTTTCTCCACTACATGCTACTAACTACAAGGCAAGATATTGTATCTCTTACTCATCATGAATTTTAACTAGACTTGTTCTTTTATTATTTTTTCCTTTTTTCCTCCACTTTTTCTTTATCTTTATATTTGGTAAATTTATCCAAGCATGGCTCATATGAAAATGAGCTTGTACATTTATCTTCCACATGATTTGGGTGTTGGTCAGTCTTTTGCCACCACCATTTTCATTGACACTCAGAGTGCATTGGAAGTTGCGAGGAACCCTGTGTTCCATGCTCGCACTAAGCACATTGAGGTGCATTATCATTATGTCTGGGAGAGGTTGTCTGCTAGAGAGATCAACTTGGCATATGTTCCCACGCAGGAGAACATTGTAGACCTTTTCACAAAGGCTCTACCTAGGGAGAAGTTCGAAGATTTCCATAGAGCTTTGGGCTTTCTTCATTTTGTGGATTGATTCCACATAGCTTGGCACTTCCTTATACATGAGTGCAAGCTCCTTGTTCACTGCATCACTCCTAGGGGGGGTTGTTGATATATTTAGCTAGTGATGTGTGTGAACACTCTTTTGACCACACTCTAGCTATTTTAAATTTCAGCCAAGCAAGTAATTATGAGATGATTCTAGGTAGACTGTTTATGCTTCAATTGGAAGTGGTTCAAGATTGGAATATTAATGTCTTATACTTCCAACACTATGAGATGATTCTAGGTAGACTGTTTATGCTTCAATTGGAAGTGGTTCAAGATTGGAATATTAATGTCTTATACTTCCAACACTTGGGGATTACAATTAGAATCAATCTCCACACTTTTGAACATTGATACATCCCTCCCATTGAGTGGAATAATGTACATAAAGCCACAAATGATTTTCCCTAAAATCATTCATCCAAATACATGAAATTGTGGGTTTGTAAGCAAGCTTACAAAGAAGAGCAATGATTAACATGAAGAGATCCTATGAATTCAATAATTCAAGCAAGATTGGTTGAAGATCTAGCTTATATTCCTCAATGTTTCAATGATGAAGAATTTGAATGTCATGTTTCGATGAAAATCCTAGCCACCATAGACATTTGAGAGTGCTTTAACAAAACATTGTGATGTTAAAGGATATGATCTTAATGGATTGTTCATGCTTCACTACAAGGAATACGGGCGCATAGCGACGATTAAGGCGACACAATTTCATCACTATAAAATTGCAAAATGCGTCGTAATGAGCGTCGAGCGTGGACCGTCGATTAAACGATGAGCCAAACGACATTTTTTTTACGTGTGGCACGATGGGGTGTGCAACAATCGCATAGAGTGTCGCTAATGCGACGGTTTAAAAAAGTGACACATAAGCGACGCTAAAAAATGTCACTTATGCGATGCCAATTCCAGTGGTTTTTACGATGCGTTACCATCGCTTACACGACAGTCTGTTGACGAAAAAAAATAAACCATTGGAGGCTCTTCGATTGGCATTTTCATGCATCTAATCGAAGAGCTCTCCAACGTTCGCAATTACGCCGCACTTACAAGCTGAAACAAGTATATGCAAAATTGTTGTTTTGCCTAAGCTCTATCTTATTGTCTCTCTCTGTCTCTGTTTCTCTCTTTCTACATCTTTCTCTCTTTGAATTCTCTCTCTCTCTCTCTGTCTCTCTCTCTCTCTGTCTCTCTCTCTCTCTCTCTCTCTCTCTCTCTCTCTCTCTCTCTCTCTCTCTCTCTCTCTCTCTCTCTCTCTCTCTCTCTCTCTCTCTCTCTCTCTCTCTCTCTCTCTCTTCTCTCTCTCTTTATCATAGGTTATTCAAGAAGCTAACCAAGCAAAAAGTATGGCTAACTATTGTAAGTACAATTTCTATTCTTTGCATATCATTTGAATTGTGTTATTTTCATTAGATAGCATACTCACACTTATTGATATGCACATATACACTTATACATGATGAAGATGCACGTTCACACATATACACATGCACATACACACACATATATACACACAGATACATGTGCACATACACTTAGACATACACACACATACACATGCATATGCACAAACATTTCTACAACCACATAAAAAGACTTACATGCATGTATTATTGCATATATATATATACACATACACGCATTAACATATACTTAAATACATGCATGCACATTCACATGCATGCACATTCACATGCATGCACATGGATGCGAATGGAAATGCATCCACATACACATGCATGTTTCATACATATACACATGCATATACATACATTATACACATATATACACATGTATATGCACATACGTACACACACATATACACATGCACACACACATGCACATACATACATATACACATATACATGCACATACACACATATACACATAGAGTTACACATATACATGCACATACATATACACACTCATACACATGCACATGCACATGCACATACTCATATACACACATATACACTTACACATGCACATGCACATACATACATATACACACACATACACATGCACATACATACATATACACACACATACATATACACTTTCATACACACATATGAATGAATTATATAATTAAAGTATTAAAACACATGCTTAATATAAACAATATTAACAATCAATAGACAAAACTCTTCATTACTTAATACCATACACACAATTCAAAACATAACTGAAATGAAAAATATATAGATAATATATATATATATATATACATATATATATATATATATATATATATATATATATATATATATATATATATATATATATATATATATATATATATATCAATGTAAATACATATAATCCAATGTCATAATCAAGAATCCTAATCATCATCATCATGATCATCATCATCATGATCATCATCATCATGATCATCATCATCAGCAGCATCATCATGATCATCGTGATCACCTGTATTACATACTCCTCATCGTGCAACGACTATATACTGTAAGTATATCAAACATTTAATTTTAAATATATTTGATGGATACATAACTTATATTTTTTTTTGTTTCTTACTATAATCAGATTCTGATCAATCAGAGGGTACTCCACCACCTCCTACCCATGCAACGACTTCACATGTGTCCTCCGATAGGAATTATGATGAATTTTACTATCAAGAGCATATTATATGTTGGTGTAACTCTTGTTATGGCACGTATCAAAGATCACGATTGGAATGTATTGAACATGAGGCAGAGTATGGTACTTTTGAGCATGCACCATCACCTGGTCAACGTGATAATGCTTGGGTATGTATTTTTTATATAAATTAATGTCATTATTTTATTTAAAAACCATATACAAAATCAAATTACTGTTGATATACAAGAATACTTACTCGATGATGATGATGATGATAATTTTTCTCATAATGTTAATATACCTCGTACACGTCATGGACTTGATGTTCATCAATTACAAGCAAAGGTTTCTAGAAATCCCCTACCTCCTGATTTAGAAATTGAAATGGCTGGAGATTATCCATTGCCAGCTCGTGATCGTTCTCTAGTACAAACCTATGATAGAAGAAGATATGGCGGATGGAATAGAGGACCACTTCCTTTAGATGGAGAGATTTTCTACTTTCGGGGTAATTGCTATATGATTGCTCCATCCACTATTACTAATGCTGGTCGTGGTCTCTTTATTGTAGAGGATTTGTATGTGCCTGCGAACTCTGAAGTCACGCTTATGTCATTTTGTGGTCCTATATATGGATGGGGAGATTGGCATCGACTTTCACGTTATGTTCAAAGCATGAGTACTTATGGAATATGCTTGAACGCAACATCCCTTACTAGTAGAAGGATTTTACATGCAGAAAATGAAAGATTATATATTGATGGAAGACCTTATACACATGGAAATATAGCAGGTTTAATAAATAGTAGTCAAGGGTTACATAATAGTTCAAGGACTAATTGCACATTTGAGGAGCGTGAAAATAGTCATGAATCACCATACATGAGTAGAGATGTATCAAGATACATAGTTGTCAATGCTATTACTACATTACATGCAGGTGATGAACTATTAGTGAATTATGGATGGCATACACACATACATATACATATATGCATACATATATGCATACATATATGCATATGTATATATACATACATATACACCTATAAAACACATACACATACATATATACATATACACATACACATACATATATACATATACACATACACATATGTATACACATGCACATGCATATAAACATCCACATACACATACACATAAGCATACACATATATAAAATTATATGCATATATATATGTATATTTATTGTTGGCGGTAGCCTTGGTACATCAGGACCTACAAGACGTGAAAGTCAAAGAAGGGAGTCAGAGCGAAGGGACAGCACAAGCGAGCGAAGGGACAGCACAAGCAAACAGGGCAGTCAAAGAAGATCTGGCAAGTAGGCCAATGTTTTTTCAAGACATTAATGCAAATCACAGAGATGGACATGCAGGGAAGAAGAGCAAGTAGGGAGCTTGAAGAAATGTATGGCAGATCACTAGAAGAAATCCCTACAACAACAGTGATTTTTATCACTAATAATCATTGTAAATCTCATTTCACATTTTTGTAGCTCCATTTTGTGCAAGCCAAGGAGTCCTTGAGCTTGAGGAGCCTTAGAAGTAGTTGCGTACCAATTTTCATAATTTTTAGATCTCGTTTGAGCCCCCAAATAAGCCCTGGAACCTAATTTTTAACTAGGCCGGACACTAGGTCTGGACAGGGCCAAAAGCTAGTCAAAGACTATAAAAGGAGCTAGAGAGCTCATTTTTGAGGTGAGATTGTACTTGAAACGAACTTGTAAGAGCTTGTGAAAGTAATCTAAAGCACTCCATTGATTCTCTCTCTTTGTCTTGCCGTGTGTGCGCGTTTGTGTGTATGTGTGTGCATGCTTGTGTGCTTCTCACTCACGCACTTGTGCCGCCACTTGCTCGAGGTCTTCATACCATCCTCACGTCTTCCCGGATTGACATTAAAGGAGGTGCTACTCATCATTGAGCTACACCAAATTTTGGCGCCGTTGCCGGGGATCGAGCTTTGAGGACGAGCGTGTGATGGTAAGACGTAGAGTTGACGCGTTGGAGTTGTAGGTATTTTCTTCACTCTCATCGATTTTCTTTTACTTTCTTCACCATCTTCATCACCATCATCATCATCACCATCTCCCACGTCCATCTCCATCATCGCGAAAATTTCAGTTTTTTGACTATATCCCCATCTCCACCTCATTTCCCTCATTTCACTTGTGAGAGAGAGCGAGAGAGCGAATTTGCATGTGCTGTTTTTTGCATGTTTTGTGAGCTTTCTGCAGGTACAGGCCGCATCATCATCCCCAGCACCCTGCGCAGGTACGGAAATCTGAGTAACTGTCTGTGTGTCGCCGAGCTCTGTCAATCGCGACCGACTGAAAACTTGCTCTAATTGCTAAACAAAGTGCATATCCATGACCTACAGGCCTAGAGCTTCCCAAAAATGTGTTTAGTTTTTTGAAATTCCACAGATTTTTGTCAATCGCGATCGCTCTGTCAATCGCGATCGACAAACCACGACGGACAGATCTGTCAATCGCGATCGACACGTCAATCGCGACCGACAGCCCACGACGGCTCTGTCAATCGCGACCGACAGAGTCAACGACCGATTGACCACGACCGACTGACTACACGCGTGACACGTGTCAATCGCGATCGAGTCATCAATCGCGATCGACTCATCAATCGCGACCGACACGGTCAACGACGGTTTGACCACGACGGACAGACCACGACGGCTCTGTCAATCGCGACCGACACGGTCAACGACTGTTTGACCACGATCGACAGACCCTCGCGACCGACCGGTCAATCGCGATCGACTCATCAATCGCGACCGACAGAGTCAACGACCGATTGACCACGACCGATTGACTTTTCGTAACCCCTGTCAATCGCGACTGACAGCCACGACGGACCTGTCAATCGCGATCGACACGTCGATCGCGACTGACCTGTCAATCGCGACCGACAGACTTTGCGAACGCGTTAGAAGGGCAAATTAGGTCAAATTTTCAAGGCAAAGTGATTGTTCTAAATTGTGACTAAGTGTGGGACAAACTCTAGGGTGTAGTATTGCATTGTTAGGCCGTGCCACAAGCTACTCGAGTATTCCTGTTTGACTGTTAGCTTGTATTGAATCCTGATTTAACTCCCTAAACCCTGAACAGTCCTAACTTTTTCATACGAAATCCAATTTTTGAGCTCTTGGGCTTGTTGGAAAGCTCGTGGCATATACTACGCGCCCTCAACTGTTTTTTATAAAGATAATGCATTGATTTTCAGAGAGGGTATTTTGAAGTTGACCATACCCAGGGGACTCAAAGTCAGGGGTCTTTAGAATCATTTTCCTAAAAAGTCACAATGCAAATATGTGTATATGTTACATGAATGAAAGTTGTGGGTTGTGTCCTTGAATCTAAGCATTGAGCTAACCGTGGGACTTTTATAGGTCCATTGAGAGCAACTGAGAGTGCACAAAGCAAGGTTTCTTTGCAAGCTTGAGAACCGGATTCTTGAGCACCATAAAGCAAGGGATCATCAAGTAAGGTTGGATTATTCTCAACTCCCTCCGTCATTTCCTAGCTCAAGCTAAGAACGAGTAGAGATAGGAGTAAGTCAGGGCGACGATAGGCAGTTATCAAGTTGAAGACTACCTAAAAAACTCAAGTTCAAGTAAAAACATAATCTGTACTATCGATAACCTAAAGGAAAAGAACCTAATGTGGAACGATCAACCTAAAGTACGAAGAACATTCAAGTGTTCCTGACGACGGGATATCAGACAAGACCATAAACACAATAACTAACTAAAAAGAATCAAGTGACTGGTACCAATTGATTGGCAACGAGGTTGTACTCTGAAAAAAAAAAAAAAAAAAAAAAAAAAAAAAAAATTGGGATAATCAGTTAGGCATATGAACCTTCGATCAGGACGACACCTAGCAAGGGAGAGACAAAGCCTTAGGTCTTCAGAGGCTAGTGTCAATCACACTGCAAGGTCTTGGGCCCAGCAGTTGAGCCACCACTCATACTACCCTAGCTCTGAGACCAGTGAGTCAGAAATGTCTCAAGGCATGGACAGACCTACGGGAAGTTCAGGAGTGCCTTATTTGTACAGGGTAGAAGGCCCTTACAAAACACAGCTGGAATATCTTAGGACCAACCGACTAGGTGCTAGCATCTATGAGGACGGCCTAGGAAGATCCGTGGTCCAGATTAAAAACCATGACCAATCCATAGGACTAGAACACCCAGCTGTCAAGTTTGAAAATGGTGCATACCTGGACAAAGAAGGAACTATATATGTTGTCACTAGTCACCCTGATAGGACAGATGAATTTGGAAATGTAATCTCAGAAGCGGACTTAGGCGACTTGGAACAAGGAAATATGGGAGTAGAACCTAGAACCCCTCGAGGTAAATCAGTTCTCACTAGGATTATCACACCTGAGTGGGTACCCCAGGACAACAAGAGCATAGAATTGCTCCTCAATCGGGAAACTGATGAAGCCTTTTGGAGGTATAAATCCAATCAGCCAACTGATATAGGAAATATCATGATCTATGAGCTTAAGGATCCGGATAGCCCAGGCAGAGTGACCTACTTAGATCATGCTTCAGAACGGATCTTTGTGGTGACAGAAAATGATAGGCATGCCTACACTTGGAAGGGTGAATTCATTTTCCCCCAACCAAGATCAAATGTATCCTATGGTCACCCTGGGGCTGGAACTTCCCAAGCTCATGGTACACAAAGAGATAGAAGTAGGGATAAACCAGAAGTAAGTTTCGCCAACCCCGTGGGCAGAGAAAGAACGAGAACAGAGACGAATTGGGTAGAACCTGAGATGCATAGAGCCCACAGGAACCAAAGAAATGTAGATGGATTCCCTCTGCCGAGACCTAGAGAGCACGCAAGAACTTTGAGACCCACCCAGCTAGTTAAGTCCATGAAGAATTACTTTGACGGCACAGGAGATCCCTATGATCATGTGGCGGAATTCAAGCAAGTCTTGAGAGCTGAACAGGTTGAGGATCTGTTCACGCAGTACAATGCTTTCGGTCTAACCCTTAGGAACACAGCACTTACATGGTTCCAACCATTGGATGAGCGTCAGTTCAGGAGCATAGACCAACTCCTAGAGGCTTTCATTGTAGAGTTCTCTAAGAGTGGCATAAGACACAATACTTCCTCATTGATCCACAGCTTCAAGCAAACCCCTCAAGAGACTGTGAGACTTGCAGGAAGAAGATTTAGGCAATACCTTGAAAGATGTCCTATTTCGGAGCTACCCACATCTGCTAAACAAGTAGCCTTATTCCTTGACGGATTGTTGAGTACGAAATTGAGATCCTATGTGTATCTGAAGGACCCTAGGACTATAGAAGAGTGTGTACGCATGTGCATTGACATTGAAGATAACCTAGGGGAAGAACTAGAGCTTTCCAAAATCTACAAAGATTCAGATAGTGCATCTAGTCACTCTTCCTCGCAGTCCACATCAATTGAGGAACTTGCCGAAAAGGTAGCTCAGAAATTAGGTGTATCGAGCAAACAATTCCCAAGGTTTGCCCCTGTGAAAAGATGCTATACATGCGGTGGTGACCATATGGCGAATGTTTGCCCTATTATGGCTCAACCCCAAGTAAACCCTAGTAGCCAGTACTGCACCATAGAACGGAGATACACCAATCACACCGCACAAGATTGCCCATACAACAAGCAGGCAGTGAGGCAACCCTACCCGCAGCCCTACCAACAAGGCAGATACCAAAACCAAAATCCACAATATGCTAGACCCCAACAAACCTACCAACCACAATATCAGGCCCAACAGAGACCCCAACCGGTACTAGCTCAACAGCCCCCAAACCCCGCTAACGTGATTCCAGTTAAGTATGCTGTTGCAGAAGAAAACCTGAATAGGGCCATAGTACCAGTAACCCCATTGATCTCAGAAAGTGACCCAAGTGATCATAGCTTTGATTCTACACATGTCGATAGTCCCCAGGCTTACTACATGCATTCTCCAGAACATGGTGAGTCTTACTATAGTGAGGAACCAAGTGAACGTAGTTGGGAGTCAGATTACACGAACGTCATGTATGCAAACCCCAACCCCAGGCCTCAACCTAGGCAAGTAAGACCTCCATTCCCAAGAGGACCGTGCTACAGATGCCAAGGAGATCATCTCATCCGTGATTGTCCCTTACCCCCACCTACACAACCCCAGTCAGTGACTATCCAAGGTTTTTGCCAAGATTGTGGAAAAGAGCATCTTTTACGAGATTGCCCCAAGAACCCCAATAATGTGCCAAAAATCACTCCGATCAATGTGATTGGTTTGGTTGTAGAGTCCTCAGGAAGCGTCACTTCCACTGCACCAGTGCAGGTAGTCACGAGAGCTCAGGCCTTGCAGCAAAACCAAGAGACAAACCAGGATAAGAACTCAGAGGCTAGTGAACCCGAGAGTATAACAAAGAAAAGGACTAGAGCATGGAAAGATAATCGGGAAAGAATGAAAAGACAATGGGCTAAAAAGATGAGTGAACTTGAGGAAAGCATAAGAGAAACCAAAGCTAGGATAACTGAAATCACCTCTCAAATCCCCTCTCACCATACCCCGCTGCCACCCCTCCCATCTCCATCTGACCCACCACCTTCCCCACCACGTCATACGATTCCACCACCCCCTCGGGTAGGATCAGTATTAGCTGATCCCACTCCTGAAGACATAGACATGATGCTCAAAGCATATCAGGCCAGAATCCAAGAAGGGCCGAACGTCACGGATCATGCCAAGTGCTATCCTAGAGCTGACCTAGAGATAGAAAGAACCAAACTGTGCGCGAAAATGGTCGCATTGGCTCAGACTATGTTTGAAGCCAGTCGCCTTTTCAATTACTCGGGCTCAGCCAAAACGCAATTACACTTGGATGGATTCCTAGAGAAGTTAGAGGAAATAATTGCAAGATCTGCCAAGGAAAAAAAAAATCAAGAAAAAGATAAGGCAAGCAAAAACATGAATCATTCCCCATCGGAAGTGTATGTGGCTACTTCCACTAAACCAGACAACTTCCCCTCCTTAGAAAGAATAGAGAGGCCAATAGCACAGTCAGAAAAGGAACCTACCCCTCAACGAAAGGAGAGGGCAAGAGAACTGATAAGCCAGCCTCTTCAGGAAGCCCATGTGCCTCCTCAAGAAGCTTATCTTCCCCCCCAAAAGTCACATGAGCCTCCCCCGAGAGCTTATGTACCTCCACAGGTGACCCACATTCCTTCCCAGAGAGTGTATGAGCCTACTCGGAAGAGTAACAGAATAAGCAATCCTCACCAAGAAGCTTGTGTTCCAACCATTTATGAGAGCAAGGAGAGAGCCAACGATAGAATAAGCCCTCCTTCCCAGGTTGCTTATGCGCCTAATTCTACGGAGCCAGACACTTCTTCTTCTATGAATCGGTTTGCACCAGACTTCCTACGAGAGATTCAAGAAGACAAATGGGATAACGAAAGCGAGGTTGCCCCTCCTTTTGAACTTGTGGACGATGCACATGACCAATTCCCACAAGACATCCCATCTATTTACGGGGAACATGAGAGTACTCAGTCTCACGAGAGATTGGACTTTGAGTCTAATTCCATACAAGAGCTACCCCACTTCACAGGTCCATGGGAAGCAAAGTCCACATGTATGAGAGCACCCACAGTCATGGTAAGGAGCGACGACTCAGTCATACCAAGGAACACGGGAGTAGTAATGAACACCAAGGTGCAACGCGATCTCACTTTGGAAGAACTGACCAAGGATAGACCAAACGTGCAAAAATATGTAGCCAGTCAGGTAGCTGAAGTTGCAAAACCTCGTTCCAAGGTAGGATCCCATAGGACAGTGCCAGAAATTCCCTTGGATAAGATAGGAGATATGTGTGAAGGTGAAGAAGGGAACACCTATCTTCCCATCACCTACCAAGAGTACACCACCAAGGCAATTTTGGACTCAGGTGCAGGAGTTGCAATTGCCACCACCTCCTTATGGAAGCGTTGGGGCAAGCCGGCACTCAGACCGACGAGAATGAAATTGCAAATGGCCGATGGTCACATAGAGAGACCCCTAGGATTGCTAGAAGGGATAACTCTCACCACTTGTGGTGTCGAGTTTGAACATAGCTTTGCTATATGTGACTTCAGCAAAAATCATGCCTATGAGATGATTTTGGGAAGACCATTTATGCGACAATTGCAAGTAGTACAGGATTGGGGAACCAACTCCTTGTATTTGCAACACTTGGGTGTTACGACCAAAGTCAATCTCAAGGATTATTCTCATAGAGATGTCCCTCCTATCCAGTGGAATCCCATCCATAGAGCTAAAGATGACACAGAATCGGTGCATTCCATAGGGTCTGGATCCTCATGGATGCATGAAGACACCCACTTATGGATGTGCAAGGTAGCAGTAGAAGAAGAGAAGAGAGAGAAAGCCAGAGAGGTAGGTGCGAAAGAAACCCATAGATCAATCCAAGACCCAGCCTATGCACCTGTAGTTTTTCCAGACGAAGAATTTGAACCTCACGGTTGGGCAGAAATCTTAGCAACAATGGACGTAGCCATCAACGAAGAACAATGGACACCTCACTGTGATGAGGATGGCTATGATATTTCAGTCTTCTCCATAGAGCCAATCATGGGAGAGGCAGTTCTAGAAGAATGCGAACCTAGCCCTGATGCATTTGAGGATGCAAGTGACTCCGATCTAGAGTCAATCATTATGGACCCACCATTTGCATCAGATGAAGAATACTTCCATGAAGTAGAATTTCAACCCCAGAGGCATGGAGAGGTTACAACTAATGTAAGATTAACAACACATGTGACCCCGAAGGAAGAAGGAAAGAAACGAAAAAAGAGAGAAGCCTCACCAGAAGAGGAAGAATCTTTGTTTGAGGTCCCCGAAAATTTTAAGAAGTATGAGATAGATGACAGGAGAGTCATGATAAGAATGCCTAAACGAGAGGCACAATCAGGAGAAGCCTATGATAACAAAGAAACTACTAAGAAAATAGTAGTGGCCATAGAAGAAGGAGAGGAGAGATGCACGTATATAGGCCATGACTTGACAGAAGAAGAAGAGCAAGAGTTGATTGCCTTGCTAAGAGAATACAGAGATGTATTCGCTTGGAGTTACAAGGATTTGAAAGGTGTTGACCCTGACATATGCTCACACACCATTCCCATGACTTCAGATGCTAAACCCTCTAAGCAAAAGCCTTATACATATAATGATAATTACGCGGCTAAGATCAAGGAAGAGATAGATAGACTGGTTGAAGCTGGATTTATCTACGAAATTGAGCACACCGAATGGGTATCCCCCATCGTAGTGGTGCCCAAGAAGAATGGCAAGCTGCGTGTGTGCATTAACTTGAAAAAGGTTAATGCCGCCACGATTCGAGATAACTATCCGCTTCCCATCACAGAGCATCTCTTAGAAAGAGTGGCAGGCAAGGAAGTGTACAGCTTCCTTGATGGATTTTCGGGCTACAATCAAGTAGCCATAGCTCCAGAGGATCAGCATAAGACAGCCTTTGCCACAGAATGGGGCATTTTTGCTTTTAGAGTAATGCCATTTGGGCTTACCAACGCACCAGCTACCTTCCAGAGACTGATGTGCCATGTGTTTAAGGAGTTCCTAAGGAAGAGTTTAGAAGTCTATGTTGATGATCTTTGTGCTCATTCCAACATTAGACAAACTCATATTCCTGAACTCAGACAAATCTTTGACAAATGTAGAGAATACCAAGTCTGCCTGAACCCAGAAAAGTGCGTTTTCATGGTCAGGCAAGGCAAGATTCTAGGACACATAGTGTCAAAGAATGGCATATCTACCGATGAAGAAAAAGTGAGAGCCATAGCAGAGCTACCTAGGCCAAAGAATGTCAAGGAAGTGCAAGCTTTCATGGGGCATTGTGGTTATTATCGACGATTTATACACATGTATGCTGTCATTGCAAAGCCCATGTACGGACTCTTGACTAACTTTGAGTGGACTGATGAATGTGAGAATTCCTTCCAGGAGCTCAAACGAAGATTGTGTTCAGCACCAATCTTGACCACACCAGATTGGAATAAGCCATTCCATGTTCATGTTGATGCATCCAATTATGCTATTGGATGTGTGCTCGCACAACCTACTGGTGAAGGTAATATGGATCTTCCAATTGCCTATGCCAGTAGACAATTGAATGCGGCTGAACGGAATTACACCACTACAGAGCGAGAAGGATTAGGCATGGTATATGCAGTCAAGAAATTTAGGCACTATTTGCTTGCAAATAAGTTTAAATTTTTTACTGATCATCAGGCATTGTTGTACCTAGTAAACAAGCCATGCAATACAGGTAGATTAGTAAGATGGTTTCTCTTACTAATGGAATACGACTTCGAGGTTGTGGTAAGGAAAGGCAGGACTCACTTACGAGCAGACCATCTCTCTAGACTCACATCTGGAGAAGCCCCACAAGGAGTGTCAGATGACCTTCCTGATGCTTACTTGTTTAATTTGGAAGTTGTACCGCAGTGGGCTAAGCCATTGGTACCAGTATTGACATACGGGCCTAACCATCCTGTGGTAAACACACGGAACAGAGAGGTTGTAAAAGCCCAAAAATACCACATCATGGCAGGAAGCATGTACAAGCACACAGATCAAGGGATCTTGGCCTGTTGCGTAGAAGAGGATGAGTACGCTAAATGGTTGCAATTAGCACATGTAGGTGCGTTAGAGCAACACCATTCAAAGCAACGAACTTTACAGACTCTAAAGAGATTCGGAGTGCATTGGCCAACTATGGAAGCTGATGTCCAAAAGTTGTGCAAGGAATGCCCAATCTGTTGCACTAAACCACCAGTGGAACATGCCACTCTCTATCAAGTATCCATTGTGCCAGATTGGAGCGAACCACTAGTATCATTCCTGAGGACAAACACATTCCCTCCAGACATGACTCTGGCTAGGAAAAGGAGTTTAGAACAAGAAGCCTTGGATTACTCACTCATTGGTGATAATCTATACAAACGCGGTAAGGATGGTTACCTGAGATTGTGTGTCCATGAGAGTGAATATCTTAAGATCTTGGAAACTGCTCACCAAGGTGTAGCAGGAGGACACTTTGGACCAGATCGGGTGATCAAGGCGATATTATTTGCGGGCTTCTGGTGGCCTACCCTTCACATGGATGCACATACCTATGTGAAACGGTGTGATGTCTGTCAGAGGACCCAGTATCCTATACGCAAAGATGAGATGCCATTGAAACCTATGATGGGTGGACGTGCATTCTCTAAGTGGGGAATAGACTTCGTAGGTCCTATTAATCCCCCAGCTAAGGGTTCTCATGCGGAATACATCATTGTGGCAACAGATTATCTCACTAAGTGGGTAGAGGTAAAAGCTACAACCAAGAACGATGCTCAAACAACTGCCAAATTCTTGTTTGAGAATGTATTCACAAGATACGGGCTACCTATAGAGCTTGTAAGTGACAGAGGCACTCATTTCTTGAACGAAGTGATTGAAAATCTACTCCAAGAATTCTTGGTAATACACAAGAAGTCTGCCCCTTATCACCCTCAAGCTAATGGACAAGCTGAGAGCACTAATAAGATTCTATGCAATGTACTGACAAAATTAGTGAACACTAAACGCTCTGATTGGGACAAACAGTTACACCATGCTGTTTGGGCATACCGAGTTGCCTACAAAACGGTACTCCAAGCCACCCCCTTTCAGATGGTATTCGGCCAAAACGCTGTGCTACCCTTGGACTTCCTAATCCCTACATTGAGAGTAGCACAAGAACACGAATGGACAGGTCACGAACTCTCCTCTAGGATCTTTGACCTTGAACGATTAGGGGAAACAAGACTAAGAGCCGCTGCAGGAATATATGCCGCCAAGAAGAGACAGAAGGCATATTTCGATGCCCATGTGAAAGATAAAGGCTTGAAAGCAGGAGATCTAGTCTTGGTCTATACACTCAAACAACACGCGAGGAAGCTAGAAAAGAGAGGCTACGGACCTATGATCATCAATAGGATCTCCACAAGCGGAGCGGTACAATTGGCCACATTAGAGGGTGATGTTCTCCCAAACTATATTAGCGGTTGCAGAGTCAAGTTGTACCAGGAACCCCTCACGGAAGAAATGCTTAGCCGACTCAATACTGCTAAGAAACGCAAAGAGGAAGAAAAGCGAGTGCGAGAAGAAGCTCAAGCAGAAGCTTTAGAACGCATTAGAAGGATGAAATTACGTAGGCAAGGTAGAGAGCAGCCTAGGACAAATGACTATGCAGATCAAGGATATCATGTGGCAATGTGTGAAGTCGCAGGAACCAGCTCACCTAGGATAACTGATCGACGTCCTTTCGTAACCCTAGATATAGGACAAGGAAAAAGTGCAAGGACTGTAAGAGCCTTGATTGACTCAGGTGCAGCCACTAGTGCTGTTAGAATGTCTTACTGTCAAGAGTTACAGTTAACTGTCCAACCTGTGGAAGCATACCTCATAGGATTGGGAGGCGTGGAAACCCCTTGCATGGGCGAGGTGGAACTCCCCCTCTACATTCACGAGGAGGCAATGACCGTTAAAGTACTAGTGTGTCAAGATGAGGATCTCACTGAACCTCTCGTCTTGGGTCAGGATTGGATCTATGACCAAGCAGTCAATCTAAACCTAAGAAGTGGACTTCTCCAGGTTTGGGTCAATCATAGTCGAGTTACAGTAGAATTAGACAATGGAGCACTCAAGGAACTAGGAAAGGCACAGACTCCTGGTCCTTCCAGGGGTACACATGAAGATGACCATGCTGTTCTTGTCCAAAACTATGTGTTGCAGAGGAATGATATTTGCAAAAAAGGAGTCAGGAATGCAACGGAACTCCCTTCTTTTCCAAAGGCTAGAAGGAGGCAGCAACCCAAGGTGGATCAAAGGTAGAAGAAGCAGGGTACTACCTATGTCAGAGATCAAAGGTACCTGCTCAGCAGAACAGCCCAGAAAATAGACCAGGTATGGGTGCGGAAAGGCGAACGACCGGTTGCACCACCGTCAACTACAGGGGCAAAGCCTCTTATTAGTGACCAACAACGCAACGCTAATAAGAAGTCCTTCAGAAATTCTTCTGCTAAAGTAAAATCTATTTGGGTGCCCAAGAAGTCGATGAAGGCAAGCCCACAATCAAGACAAATTTGGGTGCCTAAGGCTTGCTTGATGGCACAAGTAGCTACGCTGAGGCCACAACTTAAACAGCATAACGCAGCGACGCATACTGCCAGATTTCACTCGTTCTCGACACTCATGTACACACCAAAACCCAAGAGCGTACATGTAATCAATTGTAAATGGGTCCCAAAAAGGCCTCATCTGCAAACCACGACACCGAGAAGGCTCTGTAAAGACTCTCCGAAACCGAAGGCAAAGCCCACTCACTACATTTGGCAGCCTAGGGCCTGTAATAAACCCCCCGACCCCAATGTGTAAATCCGTACCCACTTACTAACTGCAGTAGTCTCCTAGGACAACACAAGCACTAACTACACACACTGTCTTCATGCACTTACTAACCACTAACTCATCATCCATCTCATGTTAATGTTGTAACGGGGACAACAACGGATTTATTTTGTCCATTACGATGTTAACACTTGGTTCTATATTCTCACAGAACCAATCAGCAAACAGGCCATGGCAGAAGCAGGTACCAGCTCTCAAGCCGGATCTGGTCCCCAGATCGTGGACATAGAAACACTTCTCCTTGAGCCACGCCTCACCGCAAGACCGCAAGAGCTTCGAGAAGTGCATGTGCTCCCCATCCAGGATCCTCCTCAAGGACACACTTCTCAAGTAGGTAAGCATGCGCATTGGTTCAGTGATGTTGCTGGACCACTGGGCGATGGAACCTACTTCTGGGAAGCAGAATTGGAATTCAATGGCAAATGGGGTCGATACCACTTTTTCACACGCGAATTTGAAAGCTACCAAAATGCCGAAGTCATGAGATCAGTTTGGGTCAAAGCAGGTGTGGAAAGTTATTTCAGGACTCACATACCAAAGCCGGATTTTTTACGATGTTCATATCTGATCAGTACAATCACGCCGAGCAGGGCCAAAGGAGGCGACAGCACCTTTGTGTTGCCATCACTGCTGCCGGGTAATGAGCTTAAAAGGTTCAAGCTGGACCTCAATCTGGTAAGAGAAGCATTGGGAATGTATGGCATGCACATCCCCACAGAAAAGGAAACCATGGTCCCAGGTCGAATGAAGCACAAGGATCTGAATAAGTTGAAGGATATGGTAGCAATGACACCTACCATTGCGCTTCACCTGCGAACCATCATGCAACACTTTGCGTTTCCCGCCCAAGAACGATTCACAATGCCCCCGAAAAAAATATGGTTCAGTTTATATCTAGCAGAAACCGAAAGCCTGCCCATCAATGTGCCACACTGGATCATAGACCAGATCCACCTAGCACATCAAAGGTGGAACAAGAAACAGAAGAATGTGCTCCACGGGTGTTGTGCTCTGACCAGAATAATCTACAGATGCTTGGCTTATGATGTGCCTGTTCAGCGGGCACTCGTATGGTCCCGAGTCCAAGAATTCCAAAGAAGACTATCAGCAGCAGGTCCCCCATCAAAGAAGATGAGGGGGGGAGTCCAACTACCTTGTGCCCAACCAAGGGGAGCTACCGCTACACCAGAAATCACCCCTCCCCAGACACGACGAGTTAGGCCATTCACAATCCGGCTACCACGACCAAGCACGGAGGGGCCTAATCTGGTGTTTCCACCCATTCCATCTGATTTGGAATTCCCGCAGGGATTTACTCTTGAGGACCTCACGGATGAAGAAATTGCCAGATTAATCTATGACTCTAACCTCGAAGCGGAAGCAGCGCGAGCTCAGGAACCACAACCCAAAACAACATCGGCCCCCACCCAACCCCAAGTTGTAGAAGTCGATGTAGATGAACAAGAGGCAGGAGGAGACGAAGAAGAAGCCGACGAAGAACAACATCAAGAATATGACGAACTCTCCGAGTTAGCAAGTGCCCCAGCATATTCGGCACAAATCAAGAGACTATATCGAACCATGCGACTGGTTCAGGAACAGCATAAGATGTCTCTAGAACAGGGCAAAAGACTCATGAACGACTTGCTAGCGGAGGAAGGTGTGGACGAGTTGTTCATTGAGTCCATGAACCTTCATGCCGACGCTGTAGGACTGGACGAGGCCATTCATGAGGCAATGGCCTACATCCACAGGTTTGAAAAAAGAGTTCCCGTTCGTCCCAGGAGGTCCGGGAAGCAAATTCACATCAATACATCAGCACTAGGCGGGGCAGCGCAAGCAGAAGAATATCAGGAAGCACCGTTGTCACCCCCATCCCCACCTCACACTACACAATTCACTCCACCGCAGGACACTAACACTACCACATCCACTACCACTACCGTTGTCATGGGCATCCCACTCTCCCCGGGAATCCAATTCGGGGGAGTCACCATGCCCACCTTCACCACCCTGTTCACCGATGTCACATCCACTCCACCAACGATTCCCATCTACACAGTCACTCAAACAGTTGACACGATGGAAACATCACCTGCCACAGCACCGCTCCCTCCCCCCATGCCACCTTCATCACCCATACCCCCTCCACCCACATCTCCACGTACATCCACATCATTCACCTCTCCCATTCCCGCCCCCATTTCCCCTGCATCTTCACCCTTCCCAGCATTATTTAATGTAAATAACATATTCTTAGCATTAAACCAATGTGTACACCAGCTCCAGCATGAGTACAAAGCTCTGGACAACCGGTATCAGAATCTGGAAACGCACCATCAAAACTTACAAAGACAATTTCTCACTCTACAAACAGAAAATGCAGAACTGAATCAACGCTACACGACGCTTGAGCAGGCTCACCAAACCTTATTGGCGGCACCCCAACCCTCGACAGAATCAGGTGCCAAACAACTAGAAGCTTTGCTCGAGGTATACCAAGCCGATAATCTCAAAGTCCGGCGTAACCTGGCACTTCTCAGAAAACACATGGCGGCCGCCCTTGAGGAAAACAAGAGATTGCAGCAGCAAAATGAAGCAAATCTAGAAGCTGCAATGGAAGGCTCTCCACACGAAATTGATCCAGAGCAGTTTAAAGCTGTGCCCTCAGAGACAATGAAGACCATCTTGGACAGCTATGCAGATCTATTAGAAGCTCATGATGACTTGGAAAGGGAACGGGATGCGCTGCGCAATCAACTCCAAGAGCAACAGACAGCACCCAAAGTCACAGAAACGACCACGACTTCAGAGGAAGTCAAGGCATTGAAAGAGCAGGTGGCCGAATTACAGGCAAGATTACTCACACATGAAAGGCAACCCTCTCCAGTTGTCGAACCAGAACCCGAGGATTTGGTACCCATCGAGGTAGATGAGACGTATGAGGAACCTTACGTTCCTATGCCAATGCCAGGTGGTGAACAAACCGCAGAAGGAATGGATACGCTAGAAATCGAAGTACCTGAGTGGCTCCAAACACTAGAGAAAACGGCATCAACTCATGAAGATCGAGTAGCAGTTCAAATCCAATCTATGGCAAAGATAGAGGACACTATTATTAAATCAGAATACTTCCGCAGCATGTCCCACCATAGATGGATCGGAACCAATGATGATCAATACGTGCCCTATTGTATACTCCTGGCGGACTACAATGCAGAAATCCAACATAGATGTGGCAAACCTCCAACGTTTGCTACACAATTTGGGCCAGATGATATCCCAGAGAGCGCCAAGAAAGGATCCATTCATCAACCCACTTGGAGGATCCGACTCCTCGAAACCTACCCGGAGATGGTTCGCACCTGGACGAATATGCCTCTTTTTATTAAATATAACCCCTGTTATGTTCCTGTACTCCGCAGACGCACATGGCCAGAGTTTACCATTGCAGTCAAGACTATCAAGGGATGCGCCAAATGGTTAAACTACGTCTATCTAGCACCCCCTCAAGGGCCTCCCACCGTCAATTACATGATTTCCACTATACGGCACTGGAGCATCCGATTAAGGAATACCCTTGATGTAATGGCCCAGATGTGCATGAAAATTTTTGAGTTAATGCTTATTACATTCAGGACATTCAAGAATATCAAGGACCCACACTTCTCAGGCGTCGGATTCCTTACAGGAAACCAAGATTTAGTTTATGACATGAGCACCACTCCTTCCATAGAGGTGATATACGCTTGGCACGCCAGAATAAAATACCTCCCAGCCTGCTTTAAACAAACATTCGAAGAGATGTTCATAACAGGGTTCTGGGAATACCACTCAGAAATATTTGTACCCAGACCCTCACATCTCCTCCATTTATTTGCTGTGGAGCGAACCATTCACTCAGAGCAGTTACGGGTGCCACATCCAGATGTCCCAGGGCCAGTCAATTGGGATGCATTGCTGATAGATCTAGCAAGGGGACTCAGGTTAGAAGAACACCACCTCGCCGCCGATGTGGTACAATACTACGTCCAAAAAGCAGCTAGACAAGGGTCTGTCAGGGGCGACAGACGCGAGAGTGGGGGGGGTGTTGGCAGTAGCCTTGGTACATCAGGACCTACAAGACGTGAAAGTCAAAGAAGGGAGTCAGAGCGAAGGGACAGCACAAGCGAGCGAAGGGACAGCACAAGCAAACAGGGCAGTCAAAGAAGATCTGGCAAGTAGGCCAATGTTTTTTCAAGACATTAATGCAAATCACAGAGATGGACATGCAGGGAAGAAGAGCAAGTAGGGAGCTTGAAGAAATGTATGGCAGATCACTAGAAGAAATCCCTACAACAACAGTGATTTTTATCACTAATAATCATTGTAAATCTCATTTCACATTTTTGTAGCTCCATTTTGTGCAAGCCAAGGAGTCCTTGAGCTTGAGGAGCCTTAGAAGTAGTTGCGTACCAATTTTCATAATTTTTAGATCTCGTTTGAGCCCCCAAATAAGCCCTGGAACCTAATTTTTAACTAGGCCGGACACTAGGTCTGGACAGGGCCAAAAGCTAGTCAAAGACTATAAAAGGAGCTAGAGAGCTCATTTTTGAGGTGAGATTGTACTTGAAACGAACTTGTAAGAGCTTGTGAAAGTAATCTAAAGCACTCCATTGATTCTCTCTCTTTGTCTTGCCGTGTGTGCGCGTTTGTGTGTATGTGTGTGCATGCTTGTGTGCTTCTCACTCACGCACTTGTGCCGCCACTTGCTCGAGGTCTTCATACCATCCTCACGTCTTCCCGGATTGACATTAAAGGAGGTGCTACTCATCATTGAGCTACATTTATTTATTTACTTTTTTTAATATATCTTTTTTTTATGAACTTACAGGTTATTATCTGAAAAGTTTTTACCAAGTCAGAATATTCTTCCTACCTCACATGATGAAATGAAGAAGATAATCAACAATCCTGGTATAGATTATCAATGTATACATGCATGTCCTAATGATTTTATTTTATATAGAGGTGAATATGCAGACTCTTTGACATGTCCCAAACGTCAATCTCCTTGATATAAGGGCGAAGAAGGTAAAATCCCAAAAAAGGTATTGAGACATTTTCCATTGGCTCCACGAATTAGAAATATGTTTCAAAGCCCCGAATTATCAAAGCTTTTGACATGGGGACATGATCATAAAAGTATTGATGGAATAATCAAAATTCCTCATGATAGTTTTGCTTTTCAGCATATTGATTCTACATGGCCTGAATTTGCACAAAATCCACAGAATCTAAAGTTAGGAGTTGCATTAGATGGAGTTAATCCATTCTCCATGAAATCCAATAAATGGTCAACATGGCCAGTGGTAGTCATAAACTACAATCTTATGCCATATCTTAGCATTAAAAAGGAACATTTAATGCTTTCACATTTAATCCCAGGCAAAAGACAAGTTAAAGATATGAATATATATCTTGCTCCTCTCATTGACGATCTCCAAGAGTTATGGAGAGGTATTAATGTCACTGATGTATCAAAAAGCATCAATGAAAGACATATTACAGTTCGTGGTATTGTGGCTTGGACTATTCACGATTTTCCAAGATATGGTGTTTGTTCAGGTATTGATGTAATTTTTTTATTCAATATGCATATAAATAAATATGATTAAATCTAATTATATTTTTATCATTTTCATGATGCAAGAATATCTACTAAGGGTTATAAAGCTTGTCCATATTGTGGTGATTGGTTGAGATCAATCTATAGTAAGAATCTCAACAAAAATATTTACCTTCGACATCGACGATTCTTGCCTGATGATCATCCATTAAGATCTAAAAGAGAAGCAATACATTTTAATGGAAAACTTGAAACAGGTCAGTGTCCAAAACCTATGACGCCTATGGATTGGTATAAAAAATGGACAGATGGACCTCTGATAGATCTAGAATCTGAAATCTTTAGTGATGATGAAGATAATGAGTATGTGAAGAGAGGTAAAGGAAAATTGGCACTCGCAGAGAACATATCAATATGGTATCCTTTGGAGCATTGGAAAGAGTTAAAAGTATGTCATCTTCTTGATCCTATGCATATATTCAAGAATATTGGTTATTCACTATGGTAGCATCTTCTTGGACTAAAAGATACCATAGCATCAAGGAATGATTTGAAAGATAAAAAATCAAAACCAAAGTTATGGCCAGTTTTTTATAAACATCGACAGGAAGCGACTTATGCACCTGCTCCTTGGGTACTTACAAGAGATATAGACTATCAACAATAGAATTCAATTGATTAAGACTCCTACAAGATATGGAGGATCTTTTCAAAACATGTTTACTCGGGATGATAAGAGCTTACCTGGGTTAAAGACCCATGACTTGCATAACTTTTTGAAACATATTTTACCTTTGGTTATCGATGGATATACAATGAAAGGAGTACGAGATGTATAAATGCACATATTTTGGAAGTGACGTGTCTAAAATGGAAGAGAATCATCTCAACTAGTTTTCCCATTAGTATAAAGAGATTAAAGAGGATATAGATAGAATATTAGAATTAGGATTGATATATGAGGTTGACCACACCATATGGGTTGATGTGCAGATAGCCATAGAACCTGCAACTACCATAATGCTCGACTCTAGTTTTGCATTTTGTAGCCCCTCACATCTTTGGAGATAATATAAGCTCACTTCACCTTACAGCAAATCCTTTTTATCATGCAAAGACCAAACACATTGAGGTTCATTATCACAACATTAGGGAGAAAATCACAAGAAAGGAGATTGAACTCTCATATATATCCACTCAAGAACAATGTGTAGATATGATGACCAAAGCATTGGATGGAGTAAAATTAAACAAGTTCAAAGCTATGATTGGACTTCAAGAAGTACTAAAGGATTGAAGACTCAAGAATCTTAGGATTGCGAGGGAGTTGTTGGTGCATGAATAAATCCTAAGTGGTTGAACAATGCATTAAGATTTCTCTTGATACATGAGGCATAAATGTACATTCATTGCACCATATGCTTAAAGCCTTTCAAAAGTTAAATAGCTAGTTTTATCTTGGTCAAATGTAAATGAGATAAATGGAGAGAATCTCGTGGACTTATTGAGATCCAAATATCATGAATCCATTTTAATTAGAATTCCAAATCACTCCCTAAAAGTTTGTATCACTTTTAGGTGGAATCTTTAACAGTCATCAAGCAAAAGTGTACATATACACTATACAATTTAGTCGTAGGTATGAGAGCTGATATGAACTAATCATCACACTCATTTTTAGTGATCTATGTCTTACCTCAAAGATAGATAAGTCCCCCCACTCTTGCCTTGTATCATATGTCAATTAGCAATACATTTGTACTTCATTCTCAATGCTTCTTTGTTCACTATCACAATACATTGAGTAAAGTTTGTCAAGTTCTCTTAGTCATTTTTTTGTGTGCATATGTACTCATTATCCAATATATCAGTAGGAATGCAAATCTAGGAATGTGATATGTATTCCTACAAATTTTCATAGTCATTGGATCCATAGATCTTGAGCTATGAGTAAATCAAGGTAATTTTGTCTCTGTATCATCTTCTTCTTGAAAAGTCACGATTACCCCCCTGACTTCTTATGCACATTGCTCTGCATATAGTCCTCCTAAATTCATGAAAAAAAGTGGTTTAAGTCACTCAATACTTCATATGAATGTGTCCAACATTTCTTAGGTCAATTGCTACTAGGCTGTGAGCTTTGAGTAAAGCATTGAGTGCCTTCTTCCATAAATAGAAGGTTTTCCCAAAGTGCTTTGCACACATTATCTATTTTGACATAGTGTTTTGAGAATGATGTTCCAAAGTAATATGGTGGTATAGATGCATATATTTGAATCTTAAGGAGTCTTTTAAGGTTCTTTGGAGTTATCTAGGCTGGTCTAGAGTAGGATTTTTCCAAGTCACTCTCATTTCTCTACACTATCGATCACTCCTCACACACATTACTAATGTAAAATGGCATAACCAAGTACTCATAATGGTCAAATCGGGTCCTAAAAGTCGTCTTACAAATATCTTGCTCTCTAAATATAATCTAAAAATAGGCATGTTTAAGATCTATGTTAATAAATACAATTGATTCATGTAGATTATTAGGTAGATCATTTACTCTAGGCATGGGGTATCTATTGAGTGCATAATCATCTATGCACGTTTGATAATACCTATCTTTCTTCTTTACTAAAAGAACTAGTGTTGTAAAGGATAAATGGATGGGTCTAATCAACCCTTCTCCAAAAACTCATCCATGATCTTTTAGACTTCATTTTTCTCATGTAGACTTATGTGAAATGGTTGCCAAGTCATTGGACTTGCACCAACTCAATACTATACTCAATGTTCTTCCAAGGAGGTAAACCCAAGTTAATTCACATAAAAATAAGTCCTATAATTTTTCTCTCACCTTCATTGAAAGTTCTTGAGAATTCCAATTAAGACTTCTTTGACTTTCAAAATCCATCAAAACATGAGGTAAATACGCAAAAGATAGAAAATAAATATACTTATAATCAATCTTGAGCATCTTGTTTGTATTCATTAATCATGTCTCTTGGATATGTAGCTCTCCACGAATGAACAAGCTCATTCTCTCGTGCTCAAATTGTAAGCATGCAATGAAAAATCAATGATTGGTTGTTTCCTATTATGACACTACTTACTAAGGACTACATCAAAATGTGCTAGTCATGTTGTCTTGAAATCCAATCTATCATCATACAACTTGATCTATATAGGCATTCCAACTACTCGGTAGTCCCATGTCTCAATCCCTTTGTGTAATCCAACTCCATTGTGTAGGTATAGTCTAGCTATATGCATTTGACAGTATGAGAATTGATAATATTATGTGTGTAGCCTATGTCAAAGAGTGCCTAGATAGGTTGTCTTGCAATGATTCCTTTGATGACTATAAACTCTATGCCTCAAAAATGGTAGCCCTTCTTTGCCACTCATGCTAACACAACATGTGGTACAAAGGGTACCGTTTTAGTGATCATCATGGACACTATGGGAGATGATATCTAAGATCAAGGTTTACTAAAATCCTTGTCTACATCACTCCCTAGTACCCGTGTAGGATTTATTACCATAGCTATTGTGATCATTTTCTCTTTAGGGTAGTCTTTAAATTGATGCTACCCTAAACAACCATAGCATAATCCTTCCTTCATTTCCCTCTATTTCTATAGAGGGGTGACAATAGACTTATTAAAATCCCTCTCAACTAGAGCAAAAACTTTTCTGTTAGCACTAGATATAGTCTTGATCATGTGTGCCTAGGAAGCCTCTCTCTAATATTGTGGACTTTTCAAAATTGGAGCACTCAAAGAAGAGGGCTGACTCATCTTAGTCCAAGACAAACTCTTGCCTTAGGAGCCTATCCCCCTATGGTCATCCTCATAGACTAGAACCATTTTTATAGCTTGTGCAAAATTGCGACACCTCTTAATTAAAGGTCAAATAGTTTCTCTCAAGCTTGTAGTGAGCTTATGAACTTGAGGAAGCTCTAGGATGGCGTTTTTTACTTTCAACCTCCCTAGACTTATCTACATATTCTTAGTTAGTCTAGATTTCTTGATTGGCAAAAAATGATGTATCTAGTGCCCTATACTTATTCTAATGTGGCACAAAATCATTCTAGAATAAGTCTTTAAATTGTTGGCATGTGCTGTGCTCCTTCTAGTTTTGTTCAATGTTACGCCACCACATGTGTGCGGAATCCATAAGGTTATATGTCATATCTTAAATCTTATGCATATCATCCATGATATGGCATGTGGAATCATTGCTCCCAGTTATTGAGACACTTCTTAACAATGTCGGCAATGCAAACACCATAGAGCTATGATAGTGTGGAAACTTAAGATCCTTGAGTTGACACATATCCTCTCTTGTTGAGCTACCTTCACTAGAGACTTCTAGAGTATGTTTCTCATCGAGGGCTCCAAAATCCACCCCTAAGGTTTTAACATCAACCATGTCCTCTTCTCTCTTATAGTTGTGTATGTGCTCTAAGATGGTTTGAAGGGTACTCTCTAGATGTGAGATCCTTTGATTCAGTGTCTCCATTGATGCTAAAAAGTGTTTGATCATGTGCATGTCTTCTTGGTGTGGAAAGGATGTTCATGATTCTATTGTATCCAAGGGGAGTTGAACTCATGACCTATCAACTAGGAATATGATGGGCTAACCACTTTCCCCAAAAGCCATGGTTGATTATTACATCCTAATCCTACCTCTTAGGGTGTAGGTCAACCATCTTCTACCTATCATTCCTTGATTCTAACACTCTCTTCCCCCTCTAGAGATCATTTTCCTCAATGATGAGCCCTTGATCTCCCCTTTGTTGAGATATCAAGATCAACATGTGATGATCGAGGATTACACATATCACTTTTCATTTCTATGACATGTATAGTGGTTACATTGATATATATCAAGGACACTTTATTGAGCTTTACTAGAATTATCTATCGAGGGTGATTGCATATTTCTTTCTTGCCAAATCATGCATTTGTGGACATTAGGTTTTTCCTTATGTAATTTTCTCTATATATTGTACTTGTTTATATTGTTGTATTAGGTCATTCTTGTATATTATCTTTATGTAATAGAAGAAGAAGAAGAAGAAGAAGAAGAAGAAGAAAAAGAAGAAGATCATTCTTCCTTGCCTCAATTTTTGTGTGTTCATCCTTATCTCCTTTCTCTTGACATGGTATCAGAGCCAATAGGGTTGTAGAGAGATCGTGGAGAAGATAGACAGTGAAGAGTATGTGAGAAGGCATGGAGAATATGTGCTTCATAAATGATCTTACATTGATATAAAATTTGGTGTGAATGTAGAAGGTGTCAAAAAATTTTCATAAGTGATCCCTTTGGGGTCACTTATTTTGCTCAAATTTCAATTTTGGAGCCATCTCCACCTTCATTTCCAGCCCGTGAGGTGGGGTGCCTAAAAAAACCAAGTCACTTTGAAAAATTGTAATTTGTGTTCTATTTGGCATCTCTTGAGTATTCTAGATCTATATTTTCAATTGAATTTGTGTATTGTTGATACACAAAAACTGTGTTTTTCTAAGATTGAATTGTCAAGTTAGTGTGACAGGGTTCAACCAGTACTGCTTCTAGTGGTTTTGCAGTATTTAGAATGGTTATAGAATTGTCAAAATGTTGATGGAATGAGTCAACTTATGAGTGATGAGTTGGAAAAGAACAAATTTCATGCTTGGAGATTCAGAATGATCGATTTCCTGATAGGAAAAGGTCACTGGAAGTAGATCGAAGGAGAGAATGAAAACGCTCTGTAGTTACCATAGAGGAATTGAGCTCTGGATCAGTTAAGAGTATATGAAGAGTGAATTAAGGACCACTGAAGGTAATGTATTGGTTGCCTATAAGCATATAGGATAGCATGATTGGGCACATATAGGATGCCAAAACTATGAAAGAGGCTTGGAACAGTTTGGTCACATTCTATAAGATGAATACAAAGGCACAGAAATTGCAAGAGTGAGTTGCATACGTGAGTCAGTTGCATCTATCGACATCAATGTAGATAATGATGATAAGGTGGAAGTGTGCCTTCATGGTTTAGGAAGTGCATATAAGTAGTTTAGACCTTCTATTCAGACCAGCGAAAATATTTCAAATTTTGTTGATCTTATGTCCTTGATAATAATTGAAGAAAAGAACCTTGGTGAAGATTGAAACTCCCAAGGAAAAGTTGGTTTTGAGCAAATATTCTACTCTAGCAGAGGAAGAGGCCAAGGAAGAGGCTTCAAAAGTGGAAGAGGAAACAACAACTAGGACCAAGGTCAACAATAGATTGATACATGAGGTACAGGACAATTTTGAGGCAGGGGGAGCCAAAGAGGCAAAAGAAATTTCCAAAGAAATGATTCAAGTAATGATATTAAGGGATGCTAGAATTGTAGTAAACCTCATCACTTTGAATGTGATTGCATGTTGAAGAATCAAAATAGCAGAAAGCAACAAAACAACTATGCATCCACAAGTGCGGATGATTTAGAGAAGTTACTCATGGTCCAATATCACATGATGAATACAATGTATGATGATGTTTCAAAATCAAATGGTGATGTCTAGTATGTTGATTGAGGTGCATCAAACCACATGACTAGCCATGTAGAATGGTTTAGTAGTTTGCAAAAATTGTTTATTCTTAGATTTGTTGAGACATGCGATTACACATCATATCCTATCGAGCATATAGGAAACATAGCACTATCTATGGAGGATGGGAAGGTAAAACATCTTGTTGATAAACTACATGTTCCCAATATAACAAAGAATCTGATTTCTATTGGAAAAATGGTTGATGAGGGATTACAAGTTAGGCTCAATGTTTATAGTTTATACATAGAAGAGTACAAAAAACAATAGAAGGTTGGTTGCCAAATGAAACAAAGTGGGTAAGATGTTCATCTTGAACGTCAAAATTATTGAAATGAATGCAACCATGTTTGCAAAAGGTGAAAGTGTTATTGCTGACATAGAGATTTGGCATAAGAAAATTGGGCATGCAAATCTATAGAGGTTGAAATTGATGCAGTCAAAGGAGCTTGTCAATGGATTACCAGATTTCAAGGTGGTAGAGATGCAAAAGGTATGTGAAGCATCTCAATTTGGTAAATAGTCAAGGTCATCATTTTCGCATGAAAAGCATGTTAGTGAGAATATGCTAGAAATAGTATGTATACATGTTTGGGGTCCTGTAAAGATCACATCTATTGAAGGCTATAGGTTTTATGTCACTTTCATTGATGATCATACATGAAAAGTGTGGGCATACTTCATGAAAGAGAAGAGTAAGGTGTTTACTCACTATCAAAATTTCAAATCTATGGTGCAAAAGCAGACAGGAAAGTATATTCAGACATTCAGATCAAATGGAGGAGTTGAATACATGTCTAATAAGTTCAGTAGTTCTTAAAAAAGTCATGGAATGTGAAGGCATTTTCATGCACATACACACACAATAGAATGGCATTGTTGAATGCCAAACTAGACATATTGTAGAAATAGTAAGAACCTTGATGGCTGAGAAAAATATGCCTCATTGTTATTGGGAATAAGTTCTACACATTGTTGTATACATCATGAACAGAACTTTGACTACTATTGTACATCAAGTTACACCTGAACAGAAGTTTACAGGTAAAAATCCAAACTTGTCACATCTAAAACTATTTGGTCATATTGCATATGTCCATGTTCTAGATGAGTTGAGGATAAAACTTGATCTAAAAGCTCCCTTGAGCAAAAGGGATATAAATGTTACAACCCACTCATAGGATAGGTGAAGGTAAGTAGAGATGTGGTGTTTGATGAAATGTCAAGCTTCTATGAAGATGTCAAAGAAGAACTTAATCTTGACTCAAATGACAAAGGAAATGCTAAAAAGTCAAGTGTACAATCTCAAGTTTTTAGTGGACTTGATGTGTCGCCAAACAATAATTCCAACTCAAATCCATGGAGTGGAAGATTGCGTGGAAATTTTAGTCCAGCAAATTCATCGACTACATCCAAGAAAGATAAAGAAAATGTTTTACTCATAATAAGACATCTACAAGTTTCGAAGAAATTGATGAAGATTCAAGTGGTTAGAAAAGAGCCTTGATGAGGAACTTGGATTTCCCTCTACAAAAACTTTTGGAGTAAGAAAGGCATGTAGATGATACAACAAGAAGAAGTGACTCAAGACCAAGATGATCAGGGAGTGTAGCTCAGTGATGAGTAGCACCTCCTTTAATGTCAATCCGGGAAGACATGAGGATGGTATGAAGACCTCGAGCAAGTGAAGGCACAAATGTGTGAGTGAGAAGCACACTAACATGCACACACATACACACACACGCGCACACACGGCAAGAACAAAGAGAGTAAGACAATGGAATCACTTCTATTGCAACAAAGTTCTCATACAAGCTCAAAACTACAAGAAGCTAACCCCAAAATGAGCTCTCTAGCTCTATTTATAGTTTTTGCCTAGCTTTGGCCCTGTCCAGACCTAGTGTCCGGCCTAGTTAAAAATTAGGTTCCAGGGTTTATTTGAGGGCTCAAACGAGATCTAAAAAATATGAAAATTGGCAGGCAACTACTTCTAAGGCTCCTCAAGCTCGAGGACTCCTCGGCTTGTACAAAATGGAGCTACAAAAAGGTGAAAATGGTATTTACAGGGGTTTTTAGTGATGAGAATCACTTTAAAATGATGTAAGGGTTTTGAAAAAAATGAAGGGTTGCCTTAGTGCTAGATCTGCATGTGTGTCCGTACTTGCTTCTTCCCGTATACTGTCAACACTCTCCCCCCCCTAGGGTCTGTCGCCTCTGACAGACCTTTGATCTGCAGTTTGGTCAATATAGTCCTGGAGAATGTCAGCTGCCACATCATGTTCTTTGATTCGCAGCCCTCGGATCAGGTCTCTCTGAAGGGTATCCCAATTGACTGTGCCCGGTATGTCCGGTTGTGGCGTTGTGTAGAGTTCTGAGTGCATCGTTTGTTCGCATGCAAAGAGGTGTAACAAATGGGTGGGCCTTGGCGCGAACACCTCTAAGTGTGCTTCCCAGAACCCTGTGGTGAACATATCATCGAAAGTTTGCTTATAGCAGGCAGGGAGATATCTGATGCGTGCGTGCCATGCATAAGCAACGCGTATGCTCGGGGTGGTGCTCATATCATATAGCAGGTCATAATTACCATTAACAAACCCGGGAATCGGAGGTTGAATATGACATACATTGCGGAAAGTTTTGAGCACAACCTGCATCATATCGAATATCTTGAGCATCATCTGGGCAGCTACATCTGGCATGGGGTGGAGGCATGGCATCCAATGTCTGATGGTTGCTATCATGTATGATACTGTGGGGGTGCCGGTTGGGGGTGCAATGGCGGGGTAATTGAGCCATTCTCTACAGTTTACATTGTTCTGAACCTTGATGGCGAAGGCTTTCCATGATCTTCTTCTTTGTACTGGCCCATAACAAGGGTTATACTTCAAATGCATGGGAGCGTGATCCCATGTTCTAAGCATTTTCGGGTATGTTTCAAGTAATCTTTGCCTCCAAGTAGGTTGGAATATCGCCCCTTTTCTGGCTGCCTCTGGTATATCTTCTGGTTCGAACTGGGTGGCAAAAGTAGGGCACTTGTTGGTGACTCTTTTGATCTCTGCGTTGTAGTCGGCCAACAATACAAAATAAGGTTTATATTGTAACTCTGAGCTAGTTATCAACCGCCTAGGAGCCAAGTGCGAGAAATATTCAGACTTGAGTATAGACTCCTCAATGGTTTTCATGGCCAGCATCTGAGTTGCTACGCGCTCTTCGTGAGTGTGGCCCATCTCCTCTACCTGCTTCATCCATGCCGATGGGGGCTCCTCATATATGTCTTGGCCTTCCTCCGTAATTCTGCCTCCTGGAAGTGGTTGAGGCTCATAATTGTCTTCAAATGTCCCCTCCACTGGAATGACTACTGTTTCTTCTTCTATGGTTTGATCAGGTGGAGAGGGAGGTCGTTCATACTGTAACAACTTGATTTTTAGTTCTGCAACCTGTTGTCGTAGCTCAAGTACCTCACTGTTGGTTGAAGGTTCAGGTTTTGGCGAAGTAGCGGCCTCGACCGTCTCTTTAGGTGTGGGTGGGTGTGTTGTCGGTACTTTGGATCCTCGTAGTTCCTTTATCTGGTCTGCCAACTGATCATGGGCCTCCAGGAGGGTCGCATAACCTTCTAAAACCTGTTGAATATGCTCTGAGGGGACAACCTGGAATTTTGCAGGGTCTATAGGTGCTCCCGGGGTGTTTTCCATGGCCGCTTCTAGGTTCTCCTGGTTTTGTTGTTGTAGCCTTCTGTTCTCTTCTTGAGCCGCTGCTAGATGGCGACGTAGTAGAGCCATGTTGCGTTGAAGTCTCGCATTGCGGCCCATTTGTTCTCTGAGTTGTTCCTCCATAGCTTTGCCTGTCTCTGCATACTTAGCTTCGAGTTCTGTCTTCGATTGTTGGAGGTCAGTCACCTGGTGTTGTAGTGCTGTATTACCTAGTTCCAAGGCATCGACTCGTGCCTGGAGTTGAGCCGAGAGATTGCACAGCTCTGTGTTATTTTCTTCTAATAGCTTATACTCTTGCTTAAGCTGAGTGGCCGCTTCAACCATGGTGTCTAGTGCACTACTAAATGATGTGGATGCATGGGTAGAGGTGGAACATGCAAAGGGTCGGGAAATGGGGAAGGGAAAAGTGGATGATGTGCCTATGAGTGAAGTGAGATGTGATGATGGTGGAACAGACGTGGCGGTGGGTGCTCCTGTGGATGGTGAAATATCCATGGGATCGGATGTGATAGTGTGTGAAGAGTGAATTGTGAATACGAGAACGGTAGGTGGTGTGTTAGTGGTGGCAGTGAATGTGGGGGAGTGGGGTTGGGGAAGGGACTTTTTATTATAATTCTCCACCTGTTGGAGTATATTTACAAGGTTTGTCCAGAATGACGGTTGTGTGACTTGGGTTGAGCCTGAGGGGGTTAACAGGGGTACAGTGGGTAGGGGTTGGGAGGAAGGAACTGTGTGGGTGAATGGAAAAGGTTGGGATAAGGTTTGGCTAGTGGCAAGTGGTTGTCCCAGGGCGGGGAGATAAGAGGGGTGACCTATTATGGTTTGATCGGTGGCAGGATGACCTATGTGGGGTTCAAAAATTTGGGCAGAAGTGATGGCTGTGGGTAAAGGGAAGGCTGTAGAAAAGGAGGTGTGTACATTGGTTTCACCATGGGTGGATATCGGTTGTTCAGAAAGACTCATGGAAAAGGGTTCTGAAGGCTGGCTGGGAGGTGATGGCGGAGGTGGTGAATGTGTATTTACATCTGGTTCGTCACTGGGACTAGGGCTAACCATTTGAACATCTTCTGTCATTGAAGTAGGCAATACAGTAGATACCTCCATTTGAATCATCTTTCCCCGTCGTGGCCTTGTATCTATCCTTCTTTGATCATAAGTAGGGTTCGCCTGATAGACCAATGTTCTCATGGCTTCCCCGATGCCATAGGTGTCCGCCAAAAGGTTCAACGATTCTACAAAATGTGGGTCGATGTTCTCCGATTGCAACATGTGGTTTACTAGGGCTCAATTCGCTTCTTCTGACATCTTGTGTCTCCTCTGCACCTGCTTGATTGTCCGGTATAGTCTTTAGAGTTGTGCGGTATAGGCAGGGGCTTCCTCTTCACTGTCTTCTGGTTCATTTCTTTGTGCACCTTCCTGAACTGGTGTGTTTGGGTCATGAGGATGTTGTGCCACCTCTTCCCCATGTACTCTGCTTGTTTCGCCCTGTGGCAGTTCTCTTTGGAATGATGCTCCTGGATCGTCATTGTCAGGGAAACCTTCACTGTCCGACAAGTGGGCCGTCTGCAGGAATCTTTCAAAAGCAAAGTTTGGATCTTCTGTGAAGTTGGCCATAGATGCAAACTCTACATCGGTAGGTAGTGGAGGGGCGGATGGAGTGGGTTGTACCACATCCCCTGCTTGAACTCCTTGAAGATGGATCGTGACCGATGCGACCTGGGCTTCTTCTCTGGGGGAAGCTTCGGTCGTGGCCTCGTGAGGGATCATTACCTGGGAGAGGGATCCACGCATCCGTTTCGTAGGTTGGCTCCCTGACTTCCGCCCTTTGAAAAACTCCAACTGTGAATATTTTAGGGCTCTGGCAACCGGCATCATATGCAAGACATCGATAGATAATCCTTGTAAGTGCACAGCAGTCGTGTAAAGTAGGCTTCCTCACACCCCGCTTGCCTGCTTCATACACTTGGTCCAAGATCCATACAGGCATCTTAATGGGCAAGCTTCCAGTCTCTGCAAGATATAGCCCATACCATATTTTCTTGTGAGGTTGGGTGAAACGGTCCTGAGCTGGGAATGCGAAGTGTTGGAGGCACATCCGCAATGGTATGGCGATGTTGGGGGTGAGGGTGCACATTTCTTTTAGCTTCTTGATTCTGTTGCTTTTCATCGACTCAGGTATCAAGGGGTCGCGGTCAGAAGGTACATGCGTGCCATACATCTGAAGTGCTTCCCTGATTAAAGTAACATTCAATTCGAACTTCCTCATTTCCTCCAGATTTGACAAGGAGGGCACCCAGAATGTGCCTGAATGATCTTTATCACCTGTCGGCTTCAGTGTGGCAATTAGGTAGTAGCACCTGAGGAAATCGGGTTTAGGCAGAGCTGCACTAAAATAAGTTTGTAATCCTGCTTTTTGCCAGATATCTTGAAGTGGAGCTGCATTCTGTAAGGTTTCGAATTCTCTTGAAAAGAACTGGAAGGTCCACCACACTCCTCCACACTCCATCTTGGTCTCCCATATATGATCTGCGTCTCCCAAGTCTCCTGGCATTTCATTGAACCAATGAGAGTGCCCTTTTACTCTTTCGGTTAGGCCATTTGGTGGATCTGGAATAGGAATTCTCCGTACATTCACGAACTCTTCAGGCCGAGCTGTTGGTGGGGCCTCCACCGGCATGGCATCCCAATTGATTTGAGCACCAGAGCCTGCCTGAGAGCTTGTGCTTGCTGCTGCTGCCATGAGAGTAGGTTGCTTATCTGCTGGAAGAAGAAAGGCACATTAGTGTTGCATAGGAAACAAGATGTAATGATGTTCCCTTCACAATACTAACATGACAATCCTGGAGGTCAGTGGTTAGTGGTGAAGTGTTTGTGATAGGTGTGAGTGGTGATTAGAGGTCAGTGTCATCCTAGATGCCTACTTTGGTTATACAGTGGACTCGGAATGCACCTATGTCAGAGTGGATGGATTTACAAAAATTGGGTCAGGGGGTTTGATACATGGTTTAGGTCTCCAAACTTTGATAGGGGATTCGTAGCTCTTAGAGCTAAAGACAGGCAACGGTTTATGAACTAGGTTGTGATGGATTTGGGACCTTTTGGGTACCCATTTCCAGGCATTCCTCGATGTGACTGAGTGTGGGTCAGAGTGGTTTTTAGGTAGAGTTCCTGCGTTGTTAGTCGAGCGGACTTGAGAGTGTTGAATTATGCCAGTAACTAGAGTTGGAGCTATTTGGGCTCGTAAACAGGCCTTGGGCACCCATATGTGTCTAGCATTGGGGCTAGCCTTCCTTGACCGCTTAGGGACCCAAATAGATGTGGTGTGCCTAGGAGGTTTCCTAGGGTACTCCTTCACTTGTGTCCGTGATGGTGTGGCTTGTTTGTTGTCTCCTCGGGAGTCTGCTATTAGAGTGGTGGGTTTTCCATCCTTGCGTATCTAGATCTGCTTCGCGCCACGAGGTGCTCCGTGTTGCACGGGTTGGCGCTCCTGCCTCTTGATCAGCGGCCTCCTTCGTGTCGAGTGATGTTCGGTCTGCCCGTTTAGAATCTTCTTTGGATCAGTTAGGAACTCCTTATTGGCTCTTGTACCTTCAGTAAGATTGACAATCCTCTACACCATAGAAGTTTGGACAAGAACAACATTGTTATCTTCATGTGGATTCCTGGAGGGACCAGGAGTTGGTGCCTGTTCTATTGGTTTGAGTGCTTGATTTTCTAATTCAATCGTGAGACGGCTTTGGCCTACCCAAGCCTGAAGAAGTCAACTTCTTAGGTTGAGGTTGACTGCGTGATCATAGATCCAGTCTTGGCCTAAGACAAGAGGTTCGGTCAGATCCTCGTCTTCACACACTAGCACTTTTGCTGGCATGAGGACCTCTTGTATGTAGAGGGGAAGATCCACCTCTCCCATGCAAGGGGTTTCAACACCTCCTAATCCTATCAGATATGCTTCTAGGGGTTTTACCTCCAATTGCAGCTGCTGGCAATAAGAAAGCCGAACTGCACTTGTGGCTGCTCCTGAATCAATTAAAGCTCTCACGCTTGTTGTGCTGTCTCTTTGTCCTATTTCTAGGGTCACAAAAGGTCGTCGATCCACTATCTTATGGGTACGTTCGCCTGAAGCCTCACACATGGCCATGTGATAGCCTAGAGACTCTTGAGTGTCAATCATAGGCTGATCCCTCCCTTGTCTCCTCAACTTCATTCGTCTGATGCGCTCTAAGGCCTCTGCCTGTGCTTCTTCTCGAATTCGTTTTTCCTCCTCTTTACGTTGCTTAGCAGTTTTGAGTCGACTTAGCATTTCCTCCATGAGGGGTTCCTGATACAGCTTGACTCTGCATCCGCTAATATAGTTTGGGAGAACATCACCCTCTAAAGTGGCTAGTTGTACTGCTCCACTCGTGGAGATCCTATTGATGATCATAGGTCCGTAGCCTCTCTTTTCTAGCTTCCTTGCGTGTTGTTTCAATGTGTAGACTAAAACTAGATCTCCTGCTTTCAAGCCCTTATCCTTCACATGGGCATCAAAGTATGCCTTTTGTCTCTTCTTAGCTGCATATATCCCTGCAGCTGCTCTCAGTCTTGTTTCTCCTAATCGTTCAAGGTCAAAAAGTCTAGAGGAGAGTTCATGACCCGTCCATTCGTGCTCTTGTGCTACTTTCAATGTAGGTATTAAGAAGTCCAAAGGTAGCACGGCGTTTTGGCCAAATACCATCTGAAAGGGGGTGGCTTGGAGTACCGTTTTGTAGGCGACTCGGTATGCCCAAACAGCATGGTGTAGCTGTTTGTCCCAATCAGAGCGTTTATTATTCACTAATTTTGTCAATACATTGCATAGGATTTTATTGGTGCTTTCGGCTTGCCCATTGGCTTGAGGGTGATAGGGGGCAGACTTCTTATGCACTACCAAGAATTCTTGGAGCAGATTTTCAATAACTTCATTCAAGAAGTGAGTGCCTCTATCGCTAACTAGCTCTATGGGTAGCTCGTATCTAGTGAATACATTCTCAAATAAGAACTTAGCAGTGGTCTGAGCATCGTTCTTTGTCGTAGCTTTTACCTCTACCCACTTTGTGAGATAATCCGTGGCCACGATGATATACTCAGCATGGGAACCCTTAGCTGGGGGATTGATAGGACCTACAAAGTATATTCCCCACTTAGAGAATGCACGTCCGCCCATCATGGGCTTCAGTGGCATCTCATCTTTGCGTATAGGATACTAGGTTCGCTGACAAATCTCACACCTCTTCACATAGGTATGTGCGTCCATGTGAAGGGTGGGCCACCAAAATCCTGCAAATAATATTGCCTTGATCACCCGATATGGTCCAAAGTGTCCTCCTGCTACACCTTGGTGAGCAGTTTCCAAAATCTTTAGATATTCACTCTCATGAACACAAAGTCTCAGGTAACCATCCTTACCACGCTTGTAGAGATTATCACCAATGAGTGAGTACTCTAGGGCTTCTTGTTCTAGACTTCTTTTCCTAACCAGAGTCATGTCTGGAGGGAATGTTTTCGTCCTCAGGAAGGATACTAGTGGTTCACTCCAATCTGGCACTATGGACACTTGATAAAGAGTGGCATGTTCCACAGGTGGTTTAGTGCAACAAATTGGGCATTCCTTGCACAACTTTTGGACATCAGCTTCCATAGTTGGCCAATGCACTCCTAGTCTCCTCAGGGTCTGTAGGGTTCGTTGTTTTGAGTAGTGTTGCTCTAATGCACCTACATGTGCCAATTGCAACCACTTAGCGTACTCATCCTCTTCCACACAACAGGCCAAGATCCCTTGATCTGTGTGCTTGTACATACTTCTTGCCATGATGTGGTACTTTTGGGCTTTTACTACCTCTCTATCCTGCGTGTTTATTACTGGGTGGTTAGGCCCGTATGTCAATACTGGTACCAATGGCTTAGCCCACTGTGGTACCACTTCCAAATTAAACAAGTAAGCATCCGGAAGGTCATCTGACACTCCTTGTGGGGCTTCTCCTGATGTGAGCCTTGAGAGATGATCTGCTCTTAGGTGAGTTCTGCCTTTTCTCACTACTACCTCAAAGTCATACTCCATTAGTAAGAGAAACCATCTTACTAATCTGTCGGTATTACATGGCTTGTTTACCAGGTATAGTAGAGCTTGGTGATCAGTAAAAAATTTGAACTTATTTGCAAGCAAATAATGTCTAAACTTTTTAACTGCATATACCATGCCTAATCCTTCTCGTTCGGTGGTTGTATAGTTCCGTTCAGCAGCATTCAATTGTCTACTGGCATAGGCAATAGGGAGATCCATGTTCCCTTCACCCGTAGGTTGTGCAAGTACACATCCAATAGCATAATTGGAGGCATCCACATGAACATGGAATGGCTTGCTCCAATCTGGAGTGGTCAAGATTGGTGCTGAACATAATCTTCGTTTAAGCTCCTGGAAGGAATTCTCACATTCCTCAGTCCACTCAAAGTTAGTTAGAAGTCCGTACATGGGCTTTGCGATGACAGCATACATGTGGATGAACCGACGGTAGTAACCACAATGCCCCATGAAAGCTTGTACTTCCTTGACATTCCTTGGCCTAGGTAGCTCTGCTATGGCTCTCACTTTCTCTTCATCAGTGGATATGCCATTCTTTGACACTATGTGTCCTAGAATCTTGCCTTGCCTGACCATAAAGATGCACTTTTCTGGGTTCAGGCAGACTTGATATTCTCTACATTTGTCAAAGATTTGTCTGAGTTTGGGAATATGGGTTTGCCTTATGTTGGAATGAGCACAAAGATCATCAACATAGACTTCTAAGTTCTTCCTCAGGAACTCCTTAAATACATGGCACATCAGCCTTTGAAAGGTAGCAGGTGCATTGGTAAGCCCAAATGGCATTACTCGAAAGGCAAATATGCCCCACTCCGTGGCAAAAGTCATCTTATGTTGATCCTCTAGAGCAATGGCTACTTGATTGTAGCCCGAGAACCCATCTAGGAAGCTGTACACTTCCTTGCCTGCTACCCTTTCTAATAGGTGCTCAGTGATATGAAGAGGATAATTGTCTCTAATCGTGGCGGCATTAACTTTTTTAAGGTTAATACACACACGCAGTTTTCCATTTTTCTTGGGCACCACTACAATGGGGGATACCCACTCAGTGTGCTCAATTTCATAGATGAATCCGGCTTCAACCAGTCTATCTATCTCCTCTTTGATCTTGGCAGCATAATTATCATTATATGTATATGGCTTTTGCTTAGAGGGTTTGGCATCTGAGGTCATGGGGATAGTGTGTGAGCATATGTCTGGATCAACCCCCTTCAAATCCTTGTAACTCCAAGCGAATACATCTCTGTATTCTCTTAGCAAGGCTATTAGCTCTTGTTCTTCCTCTTCGGTCAGGTCATGGCCTATGTACGTGCATCTCTCTTCTCCCTCTTCCATGGCTACCACTATTTTCTTGGTGGTCTCTTTGTTATCATAGGCCTCCCCTGATTGCGCCTCTCGTTTAGGCATTCTGATCATGACTCTCCTGTCATCTATCTCATACTTCTTAAAATTTTCTGGGACCTCAAACAAAGATTCTTCTACCTCCAGAGTAACTTCCTTCTTCTTTCTTTTCTTTCCTCCGCTTTTAGAAGCTACTTGTGTGGCTAACCTCACCTCATTTGTAAGCTCTCTGTGCCTCTGGGGTTGAAATTCTACTTCATAGAAGTATTCTTCATCTGATGCAAAAGGTGGGTCCATGATGATTGACTCTAGATCGGAGTCATTCGCATCCTCAAATGCATCACGGCTAGGTTCACACTCTTCTAAAACTGCCTCTCCCATGATCGGCTCTATGGAGAAGACTGAAATGTCATAGCCATCCTCATCACAGTGAGGTGTCCATTGTTCCTCATTGATGGCTACATCCATGGTTGCTAGAATTTCTGCCCAGCCGTGAGGTTCGAATTCTTCGTCTGGAAAAACTACAGGTGCATAGGCTGGGTCTTGAATGGGTCTATGTGTTTCGTTTGCACCTATTTCTCTAGCCTTTTCTCTCTTCTCTTCCTCTACTGCTACTTTGCACATCCATAAGTGAGTGTCTTCATGCATCCATGAGGATCCTGATCCTATGGAATGCACTGATTCCGTATCATCTTTGGCTCTATGGATGGGGTTCCATTGGATAGGAGGGACATCTCTATGAGAGTAATCTTTAAGATTCACTTTGG
Source organism: Ceratopteris richardii (assembly GCA_020310875.1). Lineage (NCBI taxonomy): Eukaryota > Viridiplantae > Streptophyta > Polypodiopsida > Polypodiales > Pteridaceae > Ceratopteris > Ceratopteris richardii. Next base: position 20,030,632 of record CM035441.1, read on the forward strand.
TCGTAACACCTAAGTGTTGTAGGTACAAGGAGTTGGTTCCCCAATCCTGTACCACTTGCAACTGTCGCATAAAAGGTCGTCCCAAGATCATCTCATAGGCATGATTTTTGCTGAAGTCACATATAGCAAATGTATGCTCAAACTCGACACCACAGGTGGTGAGATTTATTCCTTCTAGCAATCCTAAGGGTCTCTCAATATGACCATCGGCCATCTGCAATTTCATTCTGGTTGGCCTGAGTGCTGGCTTGCCCCAACGCTTCCATAGGGAAGTGGTGGCAATTGCAACTCCTGCACCTGAGTCCAAAATTGCCTTGTGGTGTGCTCCTGGTAGGTAATGGGAAGATAGGTATTCCCTTCTTCACCTTCACACATATCTCCTATCTTATCCAAGGGTATCTCTGGCACCGTCCTATGTGATCCTACCTAGGAATGAGGTTTCACTATCGCTGGTACTTGTTTGGCGACATGTTCCCATAATTCAGGTCTAACCTTGAGTAGCTCTTCTAGCTTGAGATTGCACTGCACTTTAGTGTTTTTCACTACCTCTGTGTTCCTAGGTAAGACTGAGTCCTCATTTCGTACCATGACCGTGGGTGCTCTCATACAAGTAGACTTAGCCTCCCATGGGCCTGTGAAATGGGGTAATTCTTGTAGAGAGTTAGACTCAAAGTCTAGTCTTTCCTGAGAGTGGGTGCTCTCTTGCTCCTCATAAATGGATGGGATGTCTTGTGGGAATTGGTCGCGTGCATCATCCACAAGTTCAATAGGAGGAGGGACTTCACTCTCTTTAGCCCATTTGTCTTCTTGAATCTCGCGTAGGAATTCTGGTGTGAACCGATTCATAGAAGATGATGTGTCTGGCTCCGTAGAGTTACGCACATAGGCTTCAGGCACATAGGCTTCCTGAGCAGGAATGCTTACTCTTTCACTTGCCTTGTCCTTGTGTTGAGAGGCGGGTTCCTTTTCTGATTGTGCAATCAGCTTCTCTATTCTTTCTAACAATCCATCAAAGTGCAATTGTGTCTTTGCTGAACTAGAGATGTTAAATAGGCGACTGGCTTCAAACATGGTCTGAGCCAATTCCACCATCTTAGCACAAATTTTGGTTCGTTCTAGCTCTAGTTCTGCTCTAGGGTAACACTTTTCATGATCAGTTACGTTTGGCCCTTCTTGGATTCTGGCCTGATATGCTCTAAGCATCATGTTTAGGTCCTCGGGAGTGGGATCGGCTAGGACGGATCCTACTCTGGGTGGTGGGTGGGTTAAGGGTGGTGGATTGAAAGGTTGGGGAATGGAAGAAGGTGGATTGGCGGGTAAAGGGAGAGGTGGTGGAGGGTTGGTGTGAGAGTGGTTTTGAGATGCGAGTTCACTTATCTTTGCTTTGGTTTCTCTCAAGCTTTCTTCAAGTTCGCTCATCTTTTTTGCCCATTGCCTTTTCATTCTTTCACGACTATCCTTCCAGGCTCTAGTCCTCTTTTTGGTTATACTCTCTGTTTCACTCACCTCGGGGCTCTTTTCCTGACCGACACCTTGGTTATGTTGTAGTGCTTGGGCTCTTGTGATTACTTGCACAGGTGCAGTGGAAGTCACACTCCCTGTGGAGTCTACAACTAACCCAACAACATTGATAGGAGTGATTTTAGGCATGTTATTAGGGTTCTTTGGGCAATCTCGTAGGAGATGCTCTTTTCCGTAGTCTTGACAGAAACCCTGAATTGTTACTGGTTGAGGTTGTGTGGGGGTAGGCAGTGGACAATCACGTATAAGGTGATCTCCCTGACATCTGAAGCATGGTCCTCTAGGAAATGGAGGTCATACATGCCTAGGTTGAGGTCTAGAGTTGGGGTTTGTGTACATGACATTGGCATACTCAGGCTCCCCACTATTTTCACTTGGGTCCTCATAATAGTATGACTCGTTATGCTCGGGTGACTACATGTAGTAAGCCTGTGGGCTATCAATATGTGTGGAGTCAAAACTATGGTCACTTGGATCACTGTCTGATAGCAATGGGGTGATTGGGACTATGGCTCTGTTCGGATTTTCTTCAGCAGATGCATATTTCACGGGGATCACATTGGTTGGAGCAGGGGGTTGCTGCACTAGGACTGGTTGAGGTCTCTGCTGCCCTTGATAAGGTGGCTGATAAGTTTGCTGTGGTCTGTTGTATTGTTGTGGTGGGTACTGATTCTGGTATCTACCCTGTTGTGGATATGGCTGAGGGTAATTTTGCCTAACAGTTTGTTTGTTATATGGGCAGTCTTGTGCAGTGTGGTTGGTGTACCTGCGCTCTATGGTGCAGTACTGGCTATTAGGATCCGCCTGGGGTTGGGCCATAATGGGACATACATTTGCCATATGGTCACCGCCACAAGTGTAACACTGCTTAACTGGGGCAAATCTCGGAATTTGTTTGCTAGAGACACCTAGTTTTTGAGCTACCTTCTCTGCAAGCTCCTCAATGGATGTGGATTGACCAGATGTGAGGCTACTAGAGCTATCAGAATCCTTATAGATTTTTGATAGTTCTAATTCCTCACCTAGATTGTCCTCAATGTCTATGCACATGCACACGCACTCTTCTATCGTTCTGGGGTCCTTCAGATACACATATGACCTGAGCTTGGTGCTCAACAATCCATCTAAGAACAAGGCCACTTGTTTGGCTGGTGTGGGTAACTCCGGCATCGGGCATCTCTCCAGGTACTACCTAAATCTTCTTCCAGCTAGTCTGACCGTCTCTTGAGGTGTTTGTTTGAAGCTATGAATTAGTGAGGAAGTGTTGTGCCTGATTCCACTCTTAGAAAACTCAATGATAAATGCCTCTAAGAGCTGGTCTATGTTTCTGAAATGCCTCTCATTCAGTGGTTGAAACCACGTAAGGGCAGTGTTCCTAAGGGTTAGACCAAAAGCATTATATTGTGTGAATAGGTCCTCTACCTGTTCCGCTTTCAAGACTTGCCGAAATTCTGCCACATGGTCATAAGGGGCTCCTGTGCCATCGAAGTAATTCTTCATGGACTTCACCAGTTGAGTTGGTCGCAGGGTCCTAGTGTGTTCTCTCGGTCTTGGCAAAGGGAAATCGTCATCATTCCTTTGGTTCCATGGGGTTCTATGTCCCTCAGGTCCCACTCTATTCCTTTCCGTTCCCGTTCTTTCTCTTCCGAGGGAGTTGGCAAAACTTACCTCAGGTTTGTCTCTACTTCTATCTCTTTGAGCTCCATGAGCTTGGGAGGTCCCAGCTCCTTGGTGACCAAAGGACACATTAGACCTTGGTTGGGGAAAAACAAATTCACCCTTCCATGTGTAGGCATGTCTGCCATGCTCAGTGACCATGAAGATTCTCTCTGATGCATTGTCTAGGTAGGTTACTTGGCCTGGGCTATCAGGGTCTTTAAACTCATAGATTGTGAGGGCACTCACTTCCTGAGGTTGAGCAGATTTATATCTCCAAAAAGCCTCATCGGTTTCTCGGTTTAAAAGCAGATCTATGCTTTTATTATCCTGTGGAATCCACTCTGGAGTCATGATTCTGGTCAAGACAGATTTACCCCGGGGAGTTCTCGGCTCTTTCTCTAAATTTCCTTGTTCTATATCACCCATGTCGGTCTCTGCAATCACATTTCCAAACTTGTCTGTTCTATCCGGAAGAGTGGTGACTACATAAATAGTCCCCTCTTTATCCAGGTATGCTCCATTCTCGAACTTGGCTACCGGGTGTTCTAGTCCATGGGGTTGATCGGGGTTCTTAATCTGGACCACAGATCTTCTCAGTCCGTCTTCGTAGATGCGAGCACCTAGACGATTCGTCCTGATGTATTCCAATTGAGTCTTGTAAGGTCCCTCTGGCTTTTCTAGATAAGCCACCCCTGAACTACCTACTGGTCTCTCCATGTGATAGGACATCTCAGAATCACTTGTTTCTGATCTGGGAGTGTATGGGTAATCACTCAACTGTTGGGCCCAAGACCTGGCAGTGTGATTGACACTAGCTTCAGAAGATCTGAGGCTTTGTCTGTCTCGGCCTAAGTGTCTGCCTGATCTAAGGTTCATATGCCTGATTTATCTACCCCCTTGGACCCAAGCACACTCTCGTTGCAAGTTAATTTGCACCAATCACTTTGTTCTTTGAATTGAATATTATGTTTATGATCTTGTCTGAAATCGCGTCGTTAGGAGTACTTAAGTGAATTTCGCACTTGATAAGTGATCGACTCCAGTTTACCTTTTGTCCCTTAGGGTTTTCGCACTTAAGACCTACTTAATTCTTGCACTTGGTTGATTAATTCTCTTGGACTTGATTCGTGCCTAACGTTGCCCTAATTAATTACCACACGTAAGTCGTACTTAGCCTAGGGTAGGAATTGACAAAGGAGGGTTGAGAGATCTTCCAACCTCAATTAGCTGGTTGACCAGACTGCTACACAAGCCCAGGAAGCCTTCTCTCAAGCTTGGTACTCACCCTTGCTAGCTTGCTTTGGATTTCCTTGAGTGCATACAATGTTCCTGCAAAAGCTCACTAGTCAGTATAGCTCTATTACCACAAGTAATTGAAAGACACACACTGCACCCCCTCAATCTTAGGACCACCTAGTCTCACCTAAAGGCCAACTTGAAAATACATGTTCTAAAACTCCACGTATGATTCTACAAAAAACCAGTCGAGGTCCACGTAGGATTTTCAACAAGCTTTCCAACGAGACCAAAATCTCATTAATCAGAGTTCGTATGGTGAAGTTATGACCATTCAGGCACTTAGGGGTCCAAACAGGCTCTCAGGGTTCAAGAAATTCCTCCCTGGTTTCTAGGTCTTTTGCCCACTCCTAAGGCTCTTATATCCTCCCAATGTGTCCAAGATTAAGCCCAAAGATACCTTAATTCAGTCAATTAAATTACTCTAAATTTTCATGCGTTAAGCCCATGTATCGCGATAGGTCGGGTCGAAGTGTCGCGATAGCTCGTGAGTGTCGCGATAGGTCGTGAGGTGTCGTGATACTCCCAAGTGTCGCGATAGGTCTTGAGATGTCGCGATAACTCGTGAGGTGTCGCGATAGGTCGTGAGGTGTCGCGATACTCCCAAGTGTCGCGATAGGTCGTGAGGTGTCATGATAGGTCGTGAGGTGTCGCGATACTCCCAAGTGTCGCGATAGCTCGTGAGGTGTCGCGATAGGTCGTGAGGTGTCGCGATACTCCCAAGTGTCGCGATAGCTCGTGAGGTGTCGCGATAGGTCGTGAGGTGTCGCGATACTCCCAAGTGTCGCGATAGGTCGTGAGGTGTCGCGATAGGTCGTGAGGTGTCGCGATAGGTCGTGAGGTGTCGCGATAGGTCGTGAGTGTCGCGATACCTCGAGGTGTCTCGATAGCTCGGGATATGGTGAATTTTTCTGTTCTGTCTAGTGATCCTGGGAGCTCTAGGCCTGCGCAGTGTCGTGGTGCACTCAGAATCGTGATTGGGTGAAGTTTTCGGAGTGTCGCGATAGCTCGAGCTCGACGCCTCGGGGACTGTGCAGACAGATTCCGTACCTGCTGAGCTTGCTGGAGATGATGATGGAGCTCCAACCTGCAAGAAACATGCAAAAACACACAAAACAAGAACACACACGCTCGCTCTCTCTCAAACTCGCACACAACAAATGAGGGGAATGATAAGGAAGAGGGAATATGTAGTGGAGAAGGAGGTGGAGGTGGAGATGGAGAAGGAGGTGAAGATGGAGATGGAGATGGAGAAAAATCAGAAATTTACCGACTACTTACCATTCCAACGCGTCCTCTCTACGTCTTACCATCACACGCTCGTCCTCAAAGCTCCAATCCCCGGCAACGGCGCCAAAATTTGGTGTAGCTCAGTGATGAGTAGCACCTCCTTTAATGTCAATCCGGGAAGACATGAGGATGGTATGAAGACCTCGAGCAAGTGAAGGCACAAATGTGTGAGTGAGAAGCACACTAACATGCACACACATACACACACACGCGCACACACGGCAAGAACAAAGAGAGTAAGACAATGGAATCACTTCTATTGCAACAAAGTTCTCATACAAGCTCAAAACTACAAGAAGCTAACCCCAAAATGAGCTCTCTAGCTCTATTTATAGTTTTTGCCTAGCTTTGGCCCTGTCCAGACCTAGTGTCCGGCCTAGTTAAAAATTAGGTTCCAGGGTTTATTTGAGGGCTCAAACGAGATCTAAAAAATATGAAAATTGGCAGGCAACTACTTCTAAGGCTCCTCAAGCTCGAGGACTCCTCGGCTTATACAAAATGGAGCTACAAAAAGGTGAAAATGGTATTTACAGGGGTTTTTAGTGATGAGAATCACTTTAAAATGATGTAAGGGTTTTGAAAAAAATGAAGGGTTGCCTTAGTGCTAGATCTGCATGTGTGTCCGTACTTGCTTCTTCCCGTATATTGTCAACAGGGAGGATGTGGAATTCAATGCAATAGTTGATGTATGATACTTACATAGTTCATCATTGTGCCTACATGCCCAAGGTAATATAATATTGTTGGAGTCACACGTCTGTGGAAGCACGCGAATAGCACAAGGAAGAAGAAGAAGCTTGGAGCACAACACACAATACTGAATGTATTACCACTAGAATGTACAAAGATAAGTGACGTATTAGGGCAATAAGCATATATACAAGCCGGGGGAGAAAAACCTCCTAAAGAGGGAAAAAAGTGCCTCGGAGGTCCTAGTGTGTTCACACACATGACGACCGAAATATATCAACAGATCCCCTTGGGAGTGATGTGGTGAACAAGGAGCTGGCACTCATGTATAAGGAAGTGCCAAGCTATGTGGAATCAATCCACAAAAGGAAGTAAGTCTAAAGCTTTGCGGAAAGCTTCAAACTTCTCCCTAGGCAGAGCCTTCGTGAAAAGGTCTGCAATGTTCTTTTGTGTGGGCACATATGCCAAGTTGATTTCTCCAGTTGAGAACCTCTCCTTGACATAATGATAATGCACCTCAATGTGCTTAGTGCGAGCATGGAACATAGGGCTACTCACAGCTACCAATGCACTTTGAATGTCAGTGAAGATGGTGGTGGCAGAAGATTGACCAACACCCAAATTAGCCATAAAGTGTCTGAGCCACACACGCACATTAGTCACTCTGAAAGCTACCCTATACTCAGCCTCACAACTAAAAGCGGCCACAGTAGGCTGTTTCTTGCTCAACTAGGATATGCATGAACTACCAAGCATGAAGCAAAAGCCACTAGTGGACACACGAGTCTCATAGCAACCAACCCAATCACTATCAAAAAAAGCATGCAAATCTGGCGGTAGTGATCCCCCCTTGGGATAAAACAATCCAAGTAGCCGAGTACTACTCAAGTAGCGAAAGATGCACTTAACTGCCTACCAATGTTTGACACCTCGGCAATGCATAAACTTGCTCATTTGTGAGACAACAAACTGAATATCTGGCCGAGTAATGCATAAGTAAATCAAGCATTCAATAGCATGTTGATAGAGGACAACATCAAATGCATCTCCAACATCATGAAGACTCAATCATAAACATGTCTCCATCGGAGTTGCAATAGGTTTACAGTCTTCAAGACCAAAACACTGCAATAATGTGTCAATATATTTCGTTTGACACAAAGCCATTCCATCCACATGCATAAACCCAATGCCCAAATAATGATGCAAATGCTTCAAATCAGACATCTCAAATGAGGCACGTAAATCAGCCTTGAAATCAGCAATATGCTTCTCATGAGGACCAGTGAGCAGCATGTCATCAACATACACCACAATGATCAGAAGCACATCATTAGCACGCTTAACATATAAGGTGCTTTCAGTTGGACTGTTCTCAAAACCATGTGCAATTAGATAGTGTAGCTCAGTGATGAGTAGCACCTCCTTTAATGTCAATCCGGGAAGACATGAGGATGGTATGAAGACCTCGAGTAAGTGAAGGCACAAATGTGTGAGTGAGAAGCACACAAACATGCACACACATACACACACATGCGCACACACGGTAAGAACAAAGAGAGTAAGACAATGGAATCACTTCTATTATAACCAAGTTCTCATACAAACTCAAAACTACAAGAAGCTAGCTCAAAAATGAGCTCTCTAGCCCTATTTATAGTTTTTGACTAGCTTTGGCCCTGTTCAGACCTAGTGTCCGGCCTAGTTAAAAATTAGGTTCCAGGGCTTATTCGAGGGATCAAACGAGATCTAAAAAATATGAAAATTGGTAGGCAACTACTTCTAAGGCGCTTCAAGCTCGAGGACTCCTCGGCTTCTACAAAATGGAGCTACAAAAAGGTGAAACGATATTTACAAGGGTTTTTAGTGATGAGAATCACTTTTAAAATGATGTAAGGTTTGGAAAAATTTAAGGGGTTGCCTTAGTGCTAGATCTGCATGTATGCCGTACTTGCTTCTCCCCATATGATGCCAACACTCTCCCCCCCCTAACGTCTGTCGTCTCTGACAGACCTCTGCTCCGCGGTTTGATCAATGTACTGTTGTAATACGTCGGTTGCCAATTCTTGTTCTTTAATCCGTAGTCCCCGGACCAAATCTCTTTGCAGGGCATCCCAATTTACTGCTCCAGGCATGTCAGGTTGTGGCATGGTGTAGAGCTCTGAGTGCATTGTTTGTTCACATGCGATTAGTTGTAGTAGGTGGGTTGGGCGTGGCGCGAACACTTCTGAGTGTGCTTCCCAGAACCCCGTGGTGAACATGTCATCAAACGTTTGCTTGTAGCAAGCAGGGAGATACTTGATTCTTGCGTGCCATGCATAAGCGACTCGTATGCTCGGGGTTGTGCTCATATCATAAAGTAGGTCATAGTTACCGTTGATGAAGCCCAGAATTGGCAGCTGGATATTACGTACATTTCGAAAAGTCTTTAGCACCACTTGCATCATGTCCAAAATTTTGAGCATCATCTGTGCAGCGACATCTGGCATGGGGTGGAGGCATGGCATCCAATGTCTGATGGTAGCTATCATATATGCTACTGTAGGTGTGCCTGTTGGTGGTGCGATCAAGGGGTAATTCAGCCATTGTTTGCAATTTGCATTGTTCCGAACCTTTATAGCAAATGCTTTCCATGATCGTCTCCTTTGTATTGGTCCGAAGCAAGGGTTATACTTCAAATGCATGGGAGCATGGTCCCATGTTCTAAGCATTTCTAGATAGGTTTCGAGTAACTTTTGCCTCCATATGGGTTGGAATATGGCCCCTTTTTTGGCTGCCTCTGGAATATCCTCTGGTTCGAATTGTGTTGCGAACATGGGGTACCTGTTAGTGACGTATGGTTTCTTCAATGGTCCTCATTGCCAGCATCTGAGTGGAGATACGTTCCTCCTGAGTTGTCCCCATTTCTTCTACCTGTTTCATCCATGCCGAAGGGGGCTCTTCATAAGTGTCTTGTCCTTCCTCCGTGATTCTGCCTCCTGGAAGGGGTTGAGGCTCATAGTTGTCTTCAAATGTTTCCTCCACTGGAATGATTACTGCTTCTTCTTCTTCTAGTGGTTGATCAGGTGGAGAAGGGGGTCGTTCATACTGTAACAACTTGATCTTTAATTCTGCCACTTGTCATCGTAGCTCAAGTACCTCATTGGTTGTTGAAGATTTGGGCTCTGGAGAAGTGGCTGCATGGACCATCTTTTTTAGCTTCTGGTGGTTGTGGTGTAGGCACTTGGGATCTCTGTAGCTCTTTTACTTGGTCAACCAGCTGCTCATGTGCTTCTAAGAGGTTGGCATAGGTTTCCAAGATTTGTTGTATGCTTTCTGAAGGGACGGCCCTGAAGCTAGCAGGGTCAATGGGTGCCCCTGGAGTACTTTCTATGGCGGCTTCGAGGTTGTCTTGATTTTGTTGCTGTAATCTCCTATTTTCTTCTTGTGCAGCTACTAGGTGGCGTCGGAGTAGAGCCATGTTTCTTTGTAGCCTTGCGTTACGGGCTAGCTGATCTCTCAGTTGTTCCTCCATAGCCTTACCCGTCTCCATATACTTGGCTTCCAGCTCTGCATTCGATTGTTGGAGGGCGGTCACTTCGTGTTGTAATGTTGTATTACTTAACTCCAAGGCATTGACCCGTGCCTGGAGGTGGAAGGACAGAGTACACAGCTCCTTATTGTTTTCTTCCAATAATCTGTATTCTTCCTTAAGCTGGGCAACGGCTTCGAACATGGTGTCCAATGCATGACTGAATGAGGTGGATGCAGAGGTGGAGGTGAAAGATGCAGGGGGTCGGGAAATGGGAAAGGGAAAAGTGGATGTTGTGCTGACAGTGGGTGTGTGTGGTGATGTGCGTGAAGTTACAAGTGGTGATGTTGAGACAAATGTGGTGGTGAGTGGTCCTGTGGAAGGTGAAATGTCCATAGGATCGGACGTGATGGTGTGTGAAGTGTGAATCGTGAATACGAGAATGGTAGGTGGTGTGTTAGTGGTGGCAGTGAATGTGGGGGAGGTGGGTTGGGAAAGGGACTTTTTATTATAATTCTCTATCTGTTGAAGTATATTTACAAGGCTTGTTAAGGATGGAGGTCGGGTGATGGGTGTTGGTGCTGAGAAGGTCCAGAGGGCCTCAGTGGTGTGGGGTTGGGAAAGAGGGATAGTATCGGTAGACAGGAATGAGTGTGTTAAGATTTGGGTAGTGGCAAGTGGCTGTCCGAGGGCTGGGAAATATGAAGGGTGACCTATTATGTTTGGTCGGTGGCGGGGTGGCCTATATGGGGTTCAAGAAGTTGGCTGGAACTAGTGGATGGAGGTAAAGGGCAGGATGGAGAAATGGTGGTGTGTGGTATAGTTTCACTAATGGCTATTACTGGTTGTTCAGGAATACTGGTAGTGAGGGTTTCGGAGGGCGGGATGGGAGGTGATGGTGGAGATGGTATCTGTGTATTTACCTCTGGTTCATCAATGTTAGTTGGGCTGGCCATATGAACATCTTCTTGGGTGGTGGTAGGGAGGGCTGTAGACTTCCATTTGAATCATCTTCCCCCTTGGTGGTCGTGTATCGATCCTTCGTTGATCGTATTGAGGAGGGTTGTGATGTAACATGATCCGCATAGCTTCTATAATCCCATATGTCTCCGCCAAAGGTTCAATGATTCTACAAAGTGGGGATCCGCGTTCTCCGCTTGCAACATTTGGTTCACTAGTGCTCTATTTGCCTCTTCTGCTAGCTTATGTCTTTTTTGTACCTGCTTGATTGTTTTGTAGAGCCTTTTAAGTTGTGCAGTGTAAGTAGGGGTTTCCTCCTCACTCTCCTCTGATTCATTCCTCTGCATCTCCTCTTGTTCGTGTGTGCCTCCCGCCTGAGTGTGTTGTGCCTCATCTTCCCAATGTACCCTTCTTGCCTCACTTTGTGGACGTTCTCTTTGGGATGATGATCCGGGACCGTCAGTGTCAGAAAATAATTCACTCTCAGACAAGTGTGCTGTTTGTAAGAAGCTTTCAAAGTCAAAGGATGGATCTGCTGCCAATGTAGCCATGGATGCAAACTCAGCATCTGTGGGTAGTGGGGGGGCTGATGGAGTGGGTTGTACCAAGTCTCCTAATTGTAGTCCTTGGAGATGGATCGTGAAAGGGGCTACTTGTTCTTCTTCTCTACAGGAGGTCTCTGTGGCAATTTTGCGAGGAATCAGAACCTGTGAAAGTGATCCACGCATTCTTTTAGTGGGTTGAACCCCTGATTTCTGCCCCTGGAAGAATTCCAATTGTGAGTACTTGAGGGCTCGTGCAATTGGCACATCATAAGCCAGGCATCTGTAGATGATTCTTGTAATGGCGCAACAGCCATTCAAAGTAGGCTTCCTCACTCCTCGCTTGCCTGCTTCATATAACTGATCAAGGATCCATACTGGCATTTTCATAGGTAAGCTCCCGGTCTCTGCTAGGTATAACCCATACCAGATCTTCTTATGAGGCTGGGTGAACCGGTCTTGCACTGGAAATGCGAAGTGTTGAAGGCACATCCGCAGTGGTATGGCGATGTTGGGGGTGAGGGCACACATTTCTTTCAACTTCTTGATTTTGTTGTTCTTCATCGACTCTGGTATCAAAGGATCTTGATCGGAGGGTACATGGGTGCCATACATCTGAAGGGCCTCCCTGATTAAAGTGATATTCAACTCAAACTTCTTCATTTCTTCCTGGTTTGATAGAGAGGGCACCAGGAATGTGCCTGAATGATCTTTGTCTCTTGTCGCCTTGAGAGTTGCAATCAAGTAGTAGCACCAAAGAAAATCAGGTCTAGGCAAGGCTTCACTGAAATAATCTTGCAATCTTGCTTTTTGCCAAATATCTTGAAGAGGGGCAACATTTTGCAATGCTTCAAATTCTCGTGAGAAGAACTGAAAGGTCCACCACACTCCTCCACATTCCAACTTGGATTCCCAGATATGATCTGCGTCTCCCAAATCTCCTGGCATCTCATTGAACCAATGAGAATGCCCCTTTACTCTTTCTGTCAGGCCACTTGGATCCGGAATGGGAATTCTTCTCACATTCAAAAGCTCTTCAGGCCTTGCTATCAGTGGGGCCTCCACAGGCATGGTATCCCAATTGCTTTGAGTGCTAGTGCCTGCCTGAGAGCTCGTGCCTGCTGCTGCTGCCATGGGAATCGGGTGCTTATCTGCTAGAAGAAGAAAGGCACATTAGTGTTGCATAGGAAACAGGATGTAATGGTGTTCCCTTCACAATACTAACATGACAATCCAGAAGGTTAGTGGTTAGGGTGAAGTGTCCGTGATAGATGTAAGTGGTGGTTAGTGGTTAGTGTACTAAATGCATACTGTGGACATGCAAAGTACTCAAAATGCACCTACATCAGAGTGGATGGATTTACAAAATTGGGACTAGGGGTTTGATACAGGGTTTAAGTCTCCAAATTTTGATAGAGGATTCGTAGCTCTTAGAGCTAATGACAGGTAAAGATTTATGAACTAGATTGTGATGGATTTGGGACCTTTTGGGTACCCATTTCCAGACATTACTCAGTTTGACTGAGTGTGGGTTAGTGTGGGATTTAGGGAGAGTTCCTGAGTTGTTTGTCAAGAGGACTTGTGAGTGTTGAATTATGCCAGTGACTAGAGTTGGAGCTATTTGGGCTCGTAAACAGGCCTTGGGCACCCATATCAGTCTAGTATTGGGGCTAGCCTTCATTGACTGCTTAGGGACCCAAATAGACATGGTATGCCTAGGAGGTTGCCTAGGGTACTCCTTCACTTTTGACCTTGATATTGTGGCTTGTTTTGTGCCTCCTTGAGAACCTGTTACTAGAGCTGTGGGTTTTCCATCCTTGCGCATCCAAATCTGCTTCGCGCCACGAGGTACTCCGTGTTGCACTGGTTGGTGCTTCTGCTTCTTGGTCATCAGCCTCCTTCATGTCGTGTGATGTTCGGTCTGCATGTTTGGAACCTTCTTTGGAACAGCTGGGAACTCCTCATTGACTTCTGTACCTTCGGTAAGATTGACAATCCTCTGCACCATAGAACTTTGGACAAGTACAACATTGTTATGTTCATGTGGGTTCTTGGAGGGACTAAGGGTTGGTGCCTTTTCTACTGGTTTGAGTGCTGGTTTTTCTAATCCAATCATAAGGCGGCTTTGGCCTGCCCAAGCCTGAAGAAGTCCACTTCTTAGGTTGAGGTTGACTGCATGATCATAGATCCAGTCTTGGCCCAAGACAAGAGGCTCGGTAAGATCCTCGTCTTCACATACTAGCACTTTTGCTGGCATTAGTACCTCCTGAATGTAGAGGGGAAGCTCCACCTCTCCCATGCAAGGGGTTTCGACACCTCCTAATCCTATTAGATATGCTTCTAGGGGTTTTACCTCCAATTGCAATTGTTGGCAGTAAGAAAGCCGAACTACACTAGTGGCGGCTCCTGAATCAATTAAAGCTCTCACGCTCGTTGTAAAGTCTCCTTGTCCTATTTCTAGGGTCACAAAAGGTCGCCGATCAACTATCGTATGGGTCCGCTTACCTGAAGCCTCAGACATGGCAATGTGATACCCATGAGCTTCATGATTGTCAGTCATGGCCTGATCTCTACCTTGTCTTCGCAGTTTCATTAGTCGAATGCGTTCTAAAGCTTCGGCCTATGCTTCTTCACGAATTCGCTTTTCCTCTTCCTTACATTTTTTTCAGTAGTGAGTCGATTAAGCATTTCTTCTGTTAGGGGTTCTTGATATAACTTGAGTCTGCATCCGCTTATGTAACTTGGTATTACGTCACCCTCTAGAGTGGCTAGTTGTACTGCTCCACTTGTGGAGATCCTATTGATAATCATTGGTCCATAGCCCCTTTTCTCTAATTTTTGTGCATGTTGCTTCAATGTGTAGACTAGGACTAGGTCTCCTGCTTTCAAGCCTTTATCCTTCACATGTGTATCAAAATACGCCTTTTGCCTCTTCTTGGCTACATAGATTCCTGTTGCAGCTCTCAATCGTGTCTCACCTAGACGTTCAAGATCGAAGATTCTAGAGGACAACTCATGGCCTGTCCAATCATTCTCTTGTGCCACTTTCAAGGTAGGTATCAAAAAATCAAATGGTAGCACTGCATTCTGGCCAAATACCATCTGAAAGGGTGTGGCTTGGAGTACTGTTTTATAGGCAACTCGATATGCCCAAACAGCATGGTGTAGCTATTTGTCCCAATCAGAGCGTTTGTTATTCACCAGTTTAGTTAGCACATTGCATAAGATCTTACTTGTGCTCTCAGCCTGGCCATTAGCTTGTGGATGATAGGGGGCGGACTTCTTATGTATCACCAAGAATTCTTGGAGAAGGTTTTCTGTGACTTCATTCAAGAAGTGTGTGCCTCTATCACTCACCAACTCTATTGGCAATCCGTACCTAGTGAACACACTTTCAAATAAGAACTTTGTTGTTGTTTCAGCATCATTTTTTGTAGTGGCTTTCACTTCTACCCACTTGGTTATATAGTCTGTGGCCATGATGATATACTCAGCATGTGAACCCTTAGCTGGGGGATTAATAGGACCCACAAAGTCTATTCCCCACTTAGAGAATGCACGTCCACCCATCATAGGCTTCAATGGCATCTCATCCTTGCGTATGGGATACTGGGTTCGCTGACAAACCTCACACCTCTTCACATAGGTATATGCATCCATGTGAAGGGTGGGCCACCAAAATCCTGCAAATAGAATTGCCTTGATCACCCTATCTGGACCGAAGTGTCCTCCTGCTACACCTTGGTGAGCAGTCTCTAATATCTTGAGGTATTCGCTCCCAGGAACACACAATCTTAGGTAACCATCTTTACCACATTTGTATAAATTATCACCAATGATTGTGTAATCCAAGGCTTCTTGTTCCAAACTTCTTTGTCTGGCCAAAGTCATATCTTGAGGGAATGTTTTCGTCCTCAAGAAGGCTACTAATGGTTCACTCCAATCTGACACTAAAGACACTCGATAAAGAGTGGCATGTTCCACTGGTGGTTTAGTGCAACAGATTGGGCATTCTTTGCACATTCTATGGACATCAACTTCCATGGTTGGCCAATGCACTCCTAGTCTCCTCAGGGTCTGTAGGGTTCGTTGTTTTGAGTAGTGTTGCTCTAATGCACCTACATGTGCTAATTGCAACCACTTAGCGTACTCGTCCTCTTCCACACAACAGGCCAATACTCCTTGCTCCGTATATTTGTACATACTTCTTGCCAAGATATGATACTTTTGAGCTCTTACTATCTCTCTATCTTCTGTGTGCATTACCGGGTGATTAGGACCGTATGTCAATACTGGCACTAATGGCTTAGCCCATTGCGGTACAACTTCCAAATTAAACAAGTAAGCATCAGGTAGGTCATCTGACACTCCTTGTGGGGCCTCTCCAGATGTGAGTCTAGAGAGATGGTCTGCCCTCAAATGAGTCCTTCCTTTCCTCACTGCTACCTCAAAGTCATATTCCATTAGTAAGAGAAACCATCTTACTAATGTGCCTGTATTACATGGCTTGTTTACCAGGTACAGTAGAGCTTGGTGATCAGTAAAAAATTTGAACTTATTTGCAAGCAAATAGTGTCTAAACTTTTTAACTGCATATACCATGCCTAATCCTTCTCGTTCGGTGGTGGTATAGTTCCGTTCAGCTGCATTTAACTGTCTACTAGCATAGGCAATTGGAAGATCCATATTACCTTCGCCCGTAGGTTGTGCGAGTACACACCCAATAGCATAATTGGATGCATCTACATGAACATGAAAAGGCTTATTCCAATCTGGTGTGGTCAAGATTGGTGCTGAACATAATCGTTGTTTAAGCTCATTGAAGGAATTCTCACATTCATCAGTCCACTCAAAGTTAGTCAGAAGTCCGTACATGGGCTTTGCAATGACAGCATACATGTGAATGAACCGGCGGTAGTAACCACAATGCCCCATGAAAGCCTGTACTATGTGTCCTAGAATTTTGCCCTGCCTGACCATGAAAACACACTTTTCTGGGTTCAAGCAGACTTGATATTCTCTGCGTTTATCAAAGATTTGTCTGAGTTCAGATGGGTCTGTCTAATGTTTGAATGAGCGCAAAGATCATCAACATAGACTTCCAAATTCTTCCTCAAGAACTCTTTAAACACGTGACACATTAATCTTTGAAAGGTAGCAGGTGCATTGGTAAGCCCGAATGGCATTACCCGAAAGGCAAATATGCCCCACTCTGTGGCAAAAGCCGTCTTATGCTGATCTTCTGGTGCAATGGCTACCTGATTGTAGCCAGAGAATCCATCCAGGAAGCTGTACACTTCCTTGCCTGCTACCCTTTCTAATAGATGCTCAGTAATAGGAAGTGGATAACTGTCTCTAATCGTGGCAGCATTAACTTTTTTAAGGTTAATACACACATGCAATTTTCCATTCTTCTTGGGCACAACCACAATGGGGGATACCCATTCAGTGTGCTCAATCTCATAGATAAACCCAGCTTCTACCAATCTATCTATCTCCTCCTTGATCTTAGCAGCGTAGTTATCATTGTATGTATAGGGCTTCTGCTTAGATGGTTTGGCATCTGAGGTCATGGGAATCGTGTGTGAGCATATGTTTGGGTCGACACCTTTCAGGTCCTTGTAGCTCCAAGCGAATACATCTCTGTACTCTCTTAGCAAAGCTACCAACTCTTGCTCTTCTTCTTCCGTCACGTCATGCCCTATGTAGGTGCATCTTTCTTCTCCCTCTTCTATGGCGACAACTATTTTCTTGGTAGTTTCCTTGCTATCATAGGCCTCTCCTGCTTGTGCCTCACGTTTAGGCATTCTTATCATGACTCTCCTATCGTCTATCTCATATTTTTTAAAGTTTTCAGGGACCTCAAACAAGGATTCTTCTGCCTCCGGAGTGACTTCCTTCTTCTTTCTTTTCTTTCCTCCACTCTTAGTGGCTACTTGTGTGGCTAACCTCACATCATTCGTGATTTCTCCGTGTCTCTAGGGGTAATCTTCAACTTCATAGAAGTATTCTTCATCTGATGCAAAAGGTGGGTCCATTATGATTGACTCTAAGTCGGAGTCACTTGCATCCTCAAATGTATTAGGGCTAGGTTGGCATTCTTCTAAAACTGCATCTCCCATGATTGGCTCTATTGAGAAGACTCAAATGTCATAGCCATCCTCATCATAGTGGGGTGTCCACTGCTCTTCATTGATGGCTACATCCTGTTGGTGCAGACCAATCACCAATTGAAGATTTGAAGGACAAAGGATGGAAATAAGATCAATTCTTGAAGCATAGAAGATGGATATATTCACAGATTGAAAGAAATGTACACATATGTACATTAGTGAAGACATAGATCACTTATACTTCTGTTTAGTTATAAGCTTGTACATATTTGCCTATAAATACTTTTGAAAAATGTCGCTGCAATAGAGGAGACAATAGGAGAGTATGAGAATAGTGCATTTGTAAGTTGTAAGACTCATTAGAGTTCATAGGAATGAGAAGAAGTCTCTCTCATAACTCAGTTGTAATTTTCTGAGGAATAGAAGAAAATTTGCGCCCAAAGTTTTCGTGTCTTCTCCTTCTGTGATAGATCTTCTATGGAATGCTTTTGTACAAGTCTAAATCTAGAGTTGATCGATCTCTGTACAAAGTTTTAGCTTCCAATTGTGATCAGGCTAAGAGAATTGTGTGTAGGAACATTTACATGTGAGAAAGTATTCACTGGTTCCTGAAACAGGCGCAAATTTCGATCTTAATGATTTGATCATTTCTCACTCCACAGTTTAAAGTTTTGTGCAAGTAAGCACTTAATCTTTAAGTTGGAAGGTAAGCTACTCGTGGCTAAAATCATTTGCTTAAACGGGTTCTATACTGAGAGAACTATGTGTTAAAAGCTAGGGGTGTCCAAATCGACTTCTCAGAAGTGCAGATTTAGACATAGGTAACTTGCTAAGTGGATTTCTCAAGATCTACTGAATCTTTTGGAGTGATTTGACTTGGAGGAGGTGCGCAATCTTTAAGCAACACCTTGTGCAAAGTTTCATAAAAAACTTTACACATTTACTCAGTCAATGAGAAAGATATATGCAGGAGACTTTCTGAGTAATCTCCTTCTTCACAGTTTGTTCAAGAATTTGATATTTGGTCATTGATCTTTTAAATTGGTGAAGGTTTTGACTTACTCTTGATATAGAGGTGTTCTAAGTTCAAGAGTAGGTTGTTCTTTTGGAGATTAACACTCTCCATCAGTGGTATCAGAGCAGGACACATCAAATTTGAGAAAAGGAGGATCCCGACTGCTGCAGTTGCAAAGAATTCAACATCTGAAGGATTAAAAGGTGAAAGCCTGAAGCAAAAGCTTGAGGAAGAGATCATACGACATCAAGAATGATAAAAGGAGTGTCATTCGAAGTAAAGGTAACTTTATACTTTATAAAGATTGAAGAATTCAGTACACAGGTAAAGGAAGGATGGGAGATTCTCTTCAGATAGAGAAATTGGATAGAGAGAACTATCCTGCATGGTCAATGAGGATGGAAGCCCATCTAATGAGCAAAGATTTGATAGCCTATATTACAGGAGAAGAAGAAAAGCCTCAATTCAGAGATCCTAGTGTTCCAATGTAATAAAGTAAGTCTATGATCCAAGGGTCTGGCCGGTTCAGACAGATCTGAAATCGGACACCGTTTGGTCATCCGTGTGTATGACCAAAGATCTCGAGTTTAGACTTACTAGGAGGTCTTGTGCTCTTGTGAACAAGTGATCCACTTAGCTTAGTGGTTAAGTCTCAAGGATGTGAAGGACGAGGTCTTGGGTTCAATCCCCATGAGGTACATGGGAAGAGTATTTTGCCCAAAGAGCTCTAGAACCTTCTAGAAGCATCCACTGGACACTTGGCGCACATGTAGTTACATGGCTGACACTTGGATGATTAGTATCCACCTGCCCAAGAAGGCAGTCCCCTGGAGAGAGCTATATATAGAGGCATTTGGTTGGGAGGAGAGTCATCTCTCAAGCATGTGGTGGTCGTAATCCTTGTTCTATTGCATTGGTATCAGAGCCATTCTCCATAGCTCTTCTCTTTCATCATCTTGCTCATCAATTTGCTCTCGCCTATATGCGTGTGCATAAACTCTTCTACGAAGAAGAAAGAAGCTCGCGGCCGTTTTGAGAAGAGAGTACGTTGATTCTGCTGGATTGGCTTAGGAGAAGCATAGCAAAATATTATCAACTCTGTGTGCTGCCTGCAAGATTCGAACTCCCGCCCCTCTGTTGGGAGCGCGCTACTCTAACCACTAGAGCACGTCGTGCACGTGAAGAGTTATCTGCAGCAGACAGAATTGATCAGAGCCGGCGCTGAAGTAGATCTAAATTTATAGATCTAAAAGGTGATATTCTTTGGTGAAGCAGAGGGTGATCGAACCCCCGTCCCCCCAACTGGAGCACGCTGCTCTATCTAGAAGAGCATCACCGTCCGCGTGAAAATATAACAGAATTACTAGTTAAAGTCCTGAAGCAGCTCTCAAATAGCGGCAAAAAAGGTATATTCTCTCTGCTATAGGTCCACGGGATTCGAACTCCGATCCGGAGTATCACAGAGAACTCTTCTATCAAGTACGACTAGCGCTATTCGTGGCCTGCTACACGGGCAGAAGCTTCTAATCTGAATTCCGCGCTGCAGATGGTCTCAAATAGGAGCCAAAAAGACTACACAAAATAGTTACTCTGCAGAAGTGCCGACCGGGATTCGAACCCGGGTGGACAGTTTACGGGCTTGTTGAGATAGCCAAGGCGCTCAAAGGCTTTCTCTATTTCGTATGCACAGAAGACTCTCTTAAATCAGTAATCAGAGCTGAAGTGCAAGTCCTCTCATCCATCCAAGGAGCCAAGTCCTCTCATCCAGCCAAGGAGCCAAATCAATTCCTGCAGCTTGGAACCAGAGGATTATTTTACTCTTAGCCAAAGAAACAAACAAGGAGAATCAAAGATTGAGCAAAGCTTGAAGGAAGTGGAGCTGTGGAGTGAAGATCCGGAGGCCTAACTTCGTCGACCTTGACGGACCAAGTCATCCAAGACTATTTCTTGATGAGGAAGCTTCAAGAATGATGAATAGCTCCTGGCAAGGATCAAGGGATGGACGAAGCTATGATCAAAGCTAAGTATTTTCCAGTTTCTACTTGGCCTTAATGCTTGAATATCTTGTTTTCATTATTCTACACTTAATCCTAGATGCACATTGAAATAGCCAAGATTTCAATTGATTAAGTCTAGATTAGAATAATGAATTAATCCATTTCTCATTCCAAGCATTAGTTTGCATTAAAGAAAGACTTGATTTCAAAAAAGATCCTTGTGCATCAAAGAATGTATTTTGGTAGTTTAAATACATATTTCCTTTCCATTGAGTAAGTTTTCTATTGCACTTCAAGGGTATGTTTTTATATCATAGTGCATTAGGACAAAGGAAAGGATATACATGCATCAGGATTGCATGATATACATTCTTAGTACAAGGAAAAAATCGTGCATCAAGTTCATGCATGATTATTGTATTATTTTTTGAGCATGCAAAGAACATGCATGCATACGCATGTGAACATATGCTTTTGCATGTAGATACATGCATTTGCATGGAAGAATGGAATGCTGTTTGCAAGTAGATATGAAAATGTACTCTCTTAGTATTTAGCTTACTTTGTAAAGCTCGCAGTTTGACATTAGGGAAGACCAAGGACTATTTAGTTGCAAAGACATATTAGTTCTAGTTTGCAACTCAAGTAATTAGTCAATTTCTTCCCAAGTCGATACTCTACTATCAAACATAAATACTTAATGATAATTAAGTATGTTAGATGTCTTGCTAGGTATGAGTAAGCACTAAGAGAAAGTTAAGTAATAAATTTCCTTGATGACCAAGAAAATTTAATTACTTGCAACTCTTTTGTGATGTATGATGACTCTAAGTCCTGGATGTACTTAGAAAGTCATGCGGATAAAGCTTTAGTTGATTAGTTATATATTTTATATAACTTCTCAAGCATCCCAAGGTTGGATGAGAGCATCAACTATATTTCCAAAGTTCCATGAACAATCTTCTATTTAGAAGATTTCGAAAGTTTTAAAGAAGTTTCTTGTGGTTTCAAGATTTATATCTCATGATGAAACCTCGGTAAGTGACTTTTTGGAATAGAGATATGAAATAGTCAAGCCTTCTATTTCATGTGAGATCATTCTCCTACCATGTTTAAGATGAATTTAGCTTTGGGAAGGAAGATGTTCCAAGTAGAGGATCTTAATTGATTCATGAACTCTTCCCAAAATACACATAAATTCATATTATATAATAGGTCCAAGGAATGATGAAGGCAAAACCTCTTTAGGATATAAATGTTTTGCCAAGATATAAAGGTACCAAGCTTTTATAAATTTTTATTTGATTTCATCCCAAGGGGTGATGGAAATCAAAGGTTAAACCTCAACATCAATTGATCCTTGATATCAATAAAAGGATGTTAGGTTCTATAGTTGCATCTCTGGTAAATGATGCAACTAGCTAAGCAATAAATGATGCAACTAGCTAAGCAGTCTTTAGGAAATAATATAAGTTCCTAAAGACTTGAAGCAAGTGTGAACTTTTCATTTAGGAATAGAAAGTTCCAAGAAATGGATTTTCAATCCATGAACTTCGCCTAAACAAGTTATAAAGTTCAAAGTGTTCATAGTTGCATTACTATTGGATCAATCAATAGATGCTTGGACTTTAAACATAAATTTGATTAGTGAAATATGTTTAAAGGACTCTAGTAACATCTGAAGATTGACCAATAATAATGAGTTTTGTATCAAACTCAAGAATAGAAGTCGATATCACATAAATGAAAGTTCAACTTAAACTTTCATACTGGCAAATGTGATATTTCGTCTCTAGTTTGATACTCAGGAAATAAATACAATTGAATCAGTAAATTTTTTATTATTTGAAAGAAGTTCTTTCAAATGTTCTTTTTACAAACGATTCCAAGATGAATCATTAGACTGGAAAGCAAAAAATTCCAAGATGAATCATTTGCTTCAAATTATAGCCTAGTATTACTTGATAGGAATCAAAAAGTTCTTGAAAGAAAAATCTCCCCAGACGTGAGACTAGCATCTTTCAAGAAAAGTTATAGAGTAAGTAGTTCCCAGTAAATCCCTAACCACCAGTTTTGGTATTTAAGTCCAAATAAGTGATATAACCTAACGGTATATCAAAGATTCTTAGCTTTGGAATCTGAAAAGCATTAGAAAATGCTTGGACTTAAGTTGAGGGAAAGATCTCTAAAATCCTGCAGGTAAGCAAAGAAGCTTAAAGATAGTTTAAGAGATCTTAAAGATAAAGACTAAGTCTTTATTTTTATCGCAAGATCAACCAGACTTGATCAATCTTGGCCATGATTGTCCAAGAAATGTGCGATTAGAACTACTTTGTAGATTGCCCAAGTATTGGTAATAAAATTCCTTTTGGGAATTATTCACTCAAGTTCCATTTATTCGATGGAAAACTGTGAAAAAGAGTAAGTTGTTCCAAGTCTGAACAGAGTAAAGAAATTCCAAGAATGTAGTCTGCAACCGTGAAAATGGTAATTAAGTCTGTGGAAGGTAAAACATAAGTGTTTACCTATCCTTAAAGGGATTTTGGTACAAATCCAGAAAGCATGAGCGGATGCTTAAGACTTAAGCAGTAAAGAGATTCCTAAATAAAGTCCCCGGGGTAGGTACCTAAAGCAACAGTAAAGAAAGGAATCTAAAGACAAGAAGTCAAAAGCTCTTGTCGCTACAAAATTGGTCAAGGGTAAACCAATTGAACTTGAATTCAAGAAAATTCAAGTACTTGGAATTCTGATTGGTTTTCATTTGAAAGCCCCAGTAAAGAAGAATTGATATTCTGTCATGAGGTTTTCAAGTTTCCAAGGCAAAGCACATGATTATGAGGTGATCATGCGAAGGAATCAAAACCTAGGAAAATCTAGTTAGAGGTAATGCCTGAAACTTCCAATTCTTGTAAAAGAATTGAAGAAATAAGGTACTCTATCAAGAGATGTTTAGACTTTAGGATAACAATCACCCACACATTAATGTGAATATAAAATAGGGTGGTATGGGACACCAGATTTTATACTCAGATTGATGTAGGAAAGATGGAATGGGACATCGGACCGTGGGATGATGATTATCTTTTAGTCCTAGTTTGGATTTTGAAGTTAGGTTTCATCCTCAAGGGAATTAAGACTTCAAGGAAAAGTTTAATTCGTAAAGGATGAAAGTAGTATCTTACGATACTTCAAGGTAACTTCAAGATTAAGGAAACTGAAGATATGAAGTAAGTAACTTCCAAGATCTTCATAGAACACTTCAAGTTTAAGTGTTATTGATCAGAAACATTTGATAAATTTCTGAAAGAAGTTGGACTTTGATTTTGAGTTGATCTTTTCAACTAAAGATTTAATTGACTAAGTCAAGCATCAAGTTCCTAGTGTAACTTGATAAAATTCACTCTTTTAGACTCAAAGAAATGCACAAGAATTGCATTCACGGAGTCAAAAAGATTGAATGTGACCTGAACTTAGTCTCAAGTGAAGCATTATTTGAATACAAAACTCATCAGCATAACCTCAGTGGGTCGACACACTGATGTTGGTTACCACACTAGTATCTTGTGGTTGGATGTTTTTTTATTTTCTTTTGAATCTTTTTGAGAATCCAGCTTATTTCTCTTAAAGATAAAAGACAATGCTTCAATACCTTGTTGAAATTGATCTTTGAAAAGTTGAAGTCCTGAGTCATCTAGTCTTTGACTCATAACAAATTTATGTATATTCGAAGTTTGAATTGGTTGTACAGAGTCTTAGTTATTTCTTTCCGCTTTCCAAATCTTTTGGAATTGGCTCAGATATGGTATCTGATTCCTTTTGCAAAAGACCAGGGTTAGCCGGTTAGAATAAAATAACTAACTTGAACATCCTAGATAGATGTTATGTACAAGAACCTTTTCAATCTTCAAAAGATGATAAGTCTAAGTGGACTTATTCATTTGAGTTTGCTTCAAGTTATAGCCTAAATGATTTCGTGGAGTCCAGTATACTCTAGAATAGGGAAGTTAGGAATCGCTCATCAGATTGACAATTCCCAAGAACTTTCAGTTAAAAGTCTTTGAGAAAAGTGTCCTAAGTTGGACAATTTTCATTTTGAATTTGAATTGGTGAAGTTAGTATGGTTGATTCCACCGAAATGGTAAACTTTCTCCTACAGTTTACATAGGATTTTTTCAAACTCATTGGGACAAAGTAGTCCTCTAGTCGGGTGAAAAATCAAGTAACTGTTGGATCAAAGTAAACCATTGAATAAACATCTAAAGTTAGATGTATGGGACAATCAAACTTCAAGTTCTCCAAAACAAATTCAAGTGAATCAAGAATTCTTAAAGTCTTGCAAGGGATAAGAATCTCACCTTCATTACTAAGTCCATGCACCAGATATGCCCAGAAATGGACTAGTAATTTGAATCCACCTAATTCACATGTTTGTGCCTAGATCGCACATCCAGAAACTGTGAATTAGCCAGGGATATCTGTTTAGATCCACCTTTATTATTCATTCACTATTTTGTACTTTGACTAGTTTATCAAAGTGCAAAGCGAGATAGTGTTTAAAATCATTTGGGCAAGGATATCACCACAGAGATGAGACATGTTCTTCCAGTTCTAGAACATGACCATGTTCTTCCAGTTTTAGAACATGAGGCTCGGGGGTTGCCTACAGTATGTATATAGCACTATTTTCGAGGACGAAAATCTTTTCCAAGGGGGGAAGAATGTAATAAAGTAAGTCTATGATCCAAGGGTCTGGCCGGTTCAGACAGATCTGAAATCGGACACCGTTTGGTCATCCGTGTGTATGACCAAAGATCTCGAGTTTAGACTTACTAGGAGGTCTTGTGCTCTTGTGAACAAGTGATCCACTTAGCTTAGTGGTTAAGTCTCAAGGATGTGAAGGACGAGGTCTTGGGTTCAATCCCCATGAGGTACATGGGAAGAGTATTTTGCCCAAAGAGCTCTAGAACCTTCTAGAAGCATCCACTGGACACTTGGCGCACATGTAGTTACATGGCTGACACTTGGATGATTAGTATCCACCTGCCCAAGAAGGCAGTCCCCTGGAGAGAGCTATATATAGAGGCATTTGGTTGGGAGGAGAGTCATCTCTCAAGCATGTGGTGGTCGTAATCCTTGTTCTATTGCATCCAACTAGGAAGGAATTGTCAGATTTGAAGAATTGGATGAAGAGAGATGCTCAAGCTAGGAGCATTATCTATATGGCAGTCAATGACTACTTGCTACCTCACATTAGAGGTCTTGAAAGTGCAAGTGAAATATGAAATGCTTTGGAGGAGCATTTCCAAAACACTACAAAGTCAAGAAAGGCATCCTTATGGGCAAAGTTTACTACTTTCAAGAAGAAGGCTTCACAATCAATATCTGATTATGTGACAAAGATGAAGGACATTGCAGATGCATTAGGAGCAGTGGATGAAGACATTGAAGAAGATAAATTGGTAAGGCAAATTCTCACAGGACTAAGAGGTGATGAGAAGTGGAAGCCTTTTATTTTGTCTACAGAACTTTCATTGGATCATTTCAATCCTGATTTGAATCAATTGTTAGGACATATGCTAACTTTTGAGAATGATATCAAAGGAGATGTTGACAAGAGTGCAGGTCATGCAATGTACTCTAAAGACAAGAAGAAAACTAACAAAGGAAAGCAACAAGCAAATGAAGAAGAAGGCACAACTAGTCAAGCCAACTTCCTAAGAGGAAGAGGAGGTGGCAAAGGTAGAGGAAGAGGCAGAAAATAACAAAGATGGAGCCAAAGCTTGCTGGATTTGTGGTAAGACAAATCATTTAGCTAATGATTGTTGGCATAACACTCAGAGTAATGGTGGATACAATCAGAACTATAATTCAAGAGGAAGAGGTGGCAGAAATCAAAGAGGTAATTTCAGAGGTAGAGGTAGTAGGGGTTACTTTGGAAGAAATGCAGGTAGAGGTTTCCAAAGTCAACAATATAACAATACCTACTACAATTATGCTTCATATCAAAAGGAAGATTCAACATTGATAATGAATGCAACTTGTGAAAGGCAGAGTGAAGATCAAAGAGTCTTCTACATTGACTCAGGGTGTAGCAATCACCTGAGTGGTAACATAGCCTTGATGACTGATTTGGAGAATAAGGTATCTAATCATGTTGTCCAAACAAGTGACAATACAAAGCATAATGTGAAGTCAATTGGATCAGTGAAGGCCAAGGATGGTAGCACCTTATTGAGTAAGGTCTTGTATGTTCCTACAATTCCTAAGAATTTGATAAGTGTAGGACAAATTGTGGAAAAAGGTTATGAAGTGAGGTTCACTAATGAAGGAGTGTTTGTGGAAGACCCTAGCAATGGGTATAAACAAATTGTTTCAGGGAAGAAAGAAGGAAGATTGTTCACATTGAAGATTCAAGGTAATGTTGGTCATGCCTTGTTCACTTATGGAGGACATAAGATCTCTGAGTTAGATCTTTGGCATAAGAGGCTTGGACATTTCAATGAAAGAGGTATAAAAGACATGATTAATAATGGTTCAGTGCTTGGATTGCCTAATGTTGCAGCTCAACATATGACATACAGATGTGAGGCATGTCAATTAGGTAAAGCTCATAAGCAATCTTATTCTAAGCATGGGTTTATGTATTCAGATAAACTTGAGTTGGTACACACAGATGTGTGGGGACCATCAAAGGATTTCAGTATCAATGGTTCAAGGTATTATGTGATTTATGTTGATGATGCTACCAGATGGGTCACTATCTATGTGATCAAAGATAAGTCAGAAGTATTCAATACTTTCAAACATTATCATATGTATGCAGAGAGAATTACAGGACATAAATTGAAGAGACTAAGGTCAGATGGAGGGGGAGAGTATTTCTCTAATGAGTTCAGTGATTACTTGTGGAATGCAGGTATAAAAAGAGAAGTTACTTGCAGGTACTCTCCTCAACAAAATGGTGTAGCAGAAAGGAGGAATAGGACTCTTGTTGAGTTTGCAAGGTCCATGATGAAGGAGAAAAATTGCCCAAATTATTTGTGGGGTAAGAGACCTACATTAGACCATTGCAAAGTATTTGGATGTTTGGCCTATGCATATGTACCATCACAATTAAGGCATAAATTGGAACCTAAAGCTGAAAAATATGTGTTTATTGGTTATGATGATAAGCAGATGGGATACAGGTTGTGGAATCCATCCACAAAACATTTTCTTGTATCAAAAGATGTTACATTTGATGAGCAAGGTACTTGGTATGCAGGTACTATCAATATTAATACATATGATGAAGAAATTGTGAGCCAAAGGAAAGGTAAATCAAAGATTCAGATATTTGATGAACAAGAGAATCATGAAGTGCAGGTTGAAGTGGAAGAGACACCAAGATTTGATCCTGAATGTGAAGAACCAGAAACCTCAAGAAGTGGAGAACTCAGGAGGTCTACAAGGCACAAATGGCAACCTACAAGGTATAGCTATGATACTTCATTCTTGACTACTAAGGATTATGCTTACATGGTTAAAGCAGATGAAGACCCTTCTACATATGAAGAGGCAAAAGGTAAAGAGATTTGGGAAAAAGCTATGCAGGAAGAATATGATGCATTGATGGAGAATCAAACATGGGATTTGGTTCCAAAACCAAATAGTCAGAAGATCATTGGATGCAAGTGGGTCTATAAGACAAAGAGATTTGCAGATGGAAGTGTGTCTAGGTACAAAGCTAGACTTGTTGTTAAAGGGTTTGCTCAGACATATGGTATTGACTATGATGAGACTTATAGTCCAGTGGCAAAGATGACAACCATTAGAACACTCATAGCAATTGTTGCATGCAAAGGTTGGAAATTGTGTCAATTAGATGTGAAGAATGCTTTTTTGAATGGTTATATTTCAGATGATGTTTTCATGGAGCAACCTCAAGGATTCAGAGATGGAAGATATCCAGATTATGTGTGTAAGCTCAAGAGAGCTTTATATGGCTTGAAGCAGGCCCCAAGGGCATGGAACTATAGGCTTTTAAAGTTCTTAAAGGAACTTGGATTTCAAGTATCTAAAGTAGATAGTAGCTTGCTTGTCAAAGCAAGTGATGATGGGTTCATTTACATATGTATATATGTGGATGATATAATTCTTACAGGTACAGATGAGAAAGGCATACAAAGCCTAAAGAAGCAAATGGAGAAAGAGTTCAAAATCAGTGATTTGGGAGATTTGTCATACTTCTTGGGCATGGAGATTTCATACACTCAACATGGAGTGTATGTGACTCAAGAAAGGTATTTGAAGAATTTGTTAACCAAGTTTAAAATGAATGATTGCAGAGTAGCACCTACTCCAATGGAGGTGAATCACAAATTGAGCAGATTTGGAGGTGAAGAGTTCAAGGACATGAAACAATATCAGAGTTTGGTTGGTAGTCTTATCTATGCTACATTAACTAGGCCTGATTTAAAGTTGTAATTTTCTGAGGAATAGAAGAAAATTTGCGCCCGAAGTTTTCGTGTCTTCTCCTTCTGTGATAGATCTTCTGTGGAATGCTTTTGTACAAGTCTAAATCTAGAGTTGATCGATCTCTGTACAAAGTTTTAGCTTCCAATTGTGATCAGGCTAAGAGAATTGTGTGTAGGAACATTTACATGTGAGAAAGTATTCACTGGTTCCTGAAACAGGCGCAAATTTCGATCTTAATGATTTGATCATTTCTCACTCCACAGTTTAAAGTTTTGTGCAACTAAGCACTTAATCTTTAAATTGGAAGGTAAGCTACTCGTGGCTAAAAGCATTTGCTTAAACGGGTTCTATACTGAGAGAACTATGTGTTAAAAGCTAGGGGTGTCCAAATCGACTTCTCAGAAGTGCAGATTTAGACATAGGTAACTTGCTAAGTGGATTTCTCAAGTTCTACTGAATCTTTTGGAGTGATTTGACTTGGAGGAGGTGCGCAATCTTTAGACGACACCTTATGCAAAGTTTCATCAAAAACTTTACACATTTACTCAGTCAATGAGAAAGATATATGCAGCAGACTTTCTGAGTAATCTCCCTCTTCACAGTTTGTTCAAGAATTTGATATTTGGTCATTGATCTTTTAAATTGGTGAAGGTTTTGACTTACTCTTGATATAGAGGTGTTCTAAGTTCAAGAGTAGGTTGTTCTTTTGGAGATTAACACTCTCCATCACATCCATTGTTGCCAAAATTTCTGCCCAGCCGTGAAGCTCAAACTCTTCGTCAGGAAAAACTACAGGTGCATAGGCTGGGTCTTGAATTGATCTATGGGTTTTTTGCACCTACCTCTCTGGCTTTCTCTCTCTTCTCTTCTTCTACTGCTACCTTACACATCCATAAGTGAGTGTCTTCATGCATCCATGAGGATCCGGATCTTATGGAATGCACAGACTCAGTCTCATCTTTGGCTCTATGGATGGGATTCCATTGAATAGGCGGTACGTCTCTATGAGAGTAATCCTTGAGATTGACTTTGGTTGTAACACCTAGATGTTGCAAATACAAGGAATTGGTTCCCCAATCCTGTACCACTTGCAATTGCCGCATAAATGGCCTTCCCAAAATCATCTCGTAGGCTTGGTTTTTGCTAAAGTCGCATATAGCAAAAGTATGCTCAAACTCAACACCACATGTAGTGAGAGTTATTCCTTCTAGCAATCCTAAGGGCCTTTCAATATGACCATCGGCCATCTGCAATTTCATTCTCGTTGGCCTGAGTGCTGGCTTGCCCCAACGCTTCCATAAGGATGTGGTAGCAATTGCAACTCCTGCACCTAAGTCCAAAATTGCCTTGGTTGTGTATCCCTGTTGGGTAACTGGTAGATAGGTATTTCCTTCCTCTCCTTCACTCATGTCTCCTATCTTATCCAAGGGTAATTCTGGTACTGTTCTGTGGGATCCTACATGGGAACGAGGTTTGGCACTTCTTTGGCTACGTGGTTCCACACTTCTGGCTTAACTTTGAGTAGCTCTTCTAAAGTGAGATTTCACTGCACTTTAGTGTTTTTTACTACCTCAGTATTCCTAGGTATGATCGAATCTTCATTTCTTATCATGACCGTGGGCGCTCTCATGCATGTTGACTTAGTTTCCCATGGGCTTGTGAACTGGGGTAGTTCCTGTAAGGAATTAGACTCAAAGTCTAACCTCTCATGAGGGTGGGCACTTTCATGTTCTTCATAGATAGAAGGGATGTCCTGTGGGAATTGATCATGTGCGTCATCCACAAGTTCAATGGGAGGAGGACTTCACTTTCCTTTGCCCACTTCTCTTCTTGAATCTCTCTCAAGAACTCTGGTGAATACCTATTCATAGAAGAAGAAGTGTCTGGTTCAGTGGAGTCAGGCACATAAGCTTCCTGGGAAGGAATGCTTATTCTATCACTTGCCCTCTCCTTAGCCTGGGAGGTGGCTCCTTTTCCAGACTTTGCAAGTAACCTCTCCAATCTATCCAATAGACCATCAAAGTGCAATGTTGTTCTGATGGGGTTAGAGCCATTGAACAAGCGACTGGCTTCAAACATGGCTTGCGCCAATTCGACCATTTTAGCACAAATCTTTGTTCGCTCTATCTCTAGATCGGCTCTAGGGTAACATTTCTCATGATCTGTTACATTGGGACCTTCTTGGATTCTGGCCTGATATGCTTTAAGCATCATATCTAGATCTTCAGGAGTGGGATCGGCTAGGACTGATCCTACTCTGGGTGGTGGGTGGGTTAAGGGTGGTGTCTTGAAAGGTTGGGGAATGGAAGAAGATGGATTGGCGGGTAAAGGGAAAGGTGGTGGAGGGGTGGTGTGAGAGTGGTTTTGAGATGCGAGTTCACTTATGTTTGCTTTGGTTTCTCTCAAGCTTTCTTCAAGTTCGCTCATTTTTTGTGACCATTGTCTTTTCATTCTCTCCCGGCTATCTCTCCATGCTCTTGTCCTTTTCTTGGTTATACTCTCTGTCTCACTAACCTCAGAACTCTTTTCCTGCCCTACTCCTTGAGTTTGCTGCAAGGCTTGGGCTCTAGTGACCACATGCACTGGGGCTGTGGATGTTATACTTCCCGTAGAGTCTTCTACTAACCCAATGACATTGATAGGAGTGATTTTAGGCATGTTATTAGGGTTCTTTGGGCAATCTTGTAGGAGATGCTCTTTTTCGCAGTCTTGACAGAAACCCTGAATTGTCACTGGTTGGGGTTGTGTAGGGGCAGGCAGTGGACAATCACGTATAAGGTGATCTCCCTGACATCTGAAGCATGGTCCTCTAGGAAATGGGGGTCGTACCTGCCTAGGTTGAGGTCTAGAGTTGCGGTTTGTGTACATGACATTAGCATACTCAGGCTCCCCACTATTTTCACTTGGGTCCTCATAATAGTATGACTCGTTATGCTCGGGTGACTGCATGTAGTAAGCCTGTGGGCTATCAATATGTGTGGATTCAAAACTATGGTCACTTGGATCATTGTCTGATAGCAATGGGGTGACTGGGACTATGGCTCTGTTCGGATTTTCTTCAGCAGATTCATATTTCACTGGGATCACATTGGTTGGAGCAGGGGCTTGCTGCACTAGGACTGGTTGAGGTCTCTGCTGCCCTTGATAAGGTGGCTAATAAGGTTGTTGTGGACTGTTGTATTGTTGTGGTGGGTACTGATTCTGGTATCTACCCTGTTGTGGATATGGCTGAGGGTAATTTTGCCTAACAGTTTGTTTGTTATATGGGCAGTCCTGTGGTTGGTGTACCTTCGCTCTACTGGCTACTAGGATTCACCTGGGGTTGGGCCATAATGGGATATACATTTTCCATATGGTCACCTCCACAAATGTAGCACCGCTTAATTGGGGCAAATCTTGGAATTTGTTTGCTAGAGACACCTAGTTTTTTAGCTACCTTCTCTGCAAGTTCCTCAATGGATGTGAACTGACCAGATGTGAGACTACTAGAGCTATCCGAATACTTATAGATTTTTGATAGCTCTAACTCCTCGCCTAGATTATATTCAATGTCTATGCACATGCGCACGCATTCTTCTATAGTTCTGGGGTCCTTCAAATACACATATGACCTAAGTTTGGTGCTCAACAAGCCATCTAAGAACAAAGCCACTTGCTTGGCTGGTGCAGGTAACTCAGGCATCGGGCACCTCTCTAGGTATTGCCTAAACCGTCTTCCTGCTAGTCTGACCGTCTCTTGAGGTGTTTGC
This sequence comes from Ceratopteris richardii, assembly GCA_020310875.1. NCBI lineage: Eukaryota > Viridiplantae > Streptophyta > Polypodiopsida > Polypodiales > Pteridaceae > Ceratopteris > Ceratopteris richardii. The sequence goes on from CM035441.1 coordinate 20,063,432, forward strand.
TTGAAGCTATGAATTAGTGAGGAAGTGTTGTGCCTTATGCCACTCTTAGAAAACTCAATGATAAATGCCTCTAGGAGCTGGTCTATGTTTTTGAAATGCCTCTCGTTCAATGGTTGAAACCACGTAAGGGCAGTGTTCCTAAGGGTTAGACCAAAAGCATTATATTGTGTGAATAGGTCCTCTACCTGTTCAGCTTTCAAGACTTGCCTAAATTCTGCCACATGGTCATAAGGGTCTCCAGTGCCATCGAAGTAATTCTTCATGGACTTCACCAGTTGAGTTGGCCTCAGGGTCCTAGTGTGTTCTCTCGGCCTTGGCAAAGGAAAATCATCAGCATTTCTTTGGTTCCTTGGGTCTCTAAATCTCTCGGTTTCTTCTCTATCCGTCCCTGTTCTCCTTCTTTCTCTTCCCTGGGGGTTGGCAAAGCTTACTTCATGTCTATCTCTACTTCTATCTCCTTGAGCTCCATGAGCCTGGGAGGTGCCAGCTCCTTGGTGACTGTAGGACATATTGGACCGTGGTTGGGGGAAAACAAATTCACCCTTCCATGTCTAGGCATGTCTGCCATGCTCGGTGACCACGAAGATCCTCTCTGATGTATTGTCTAGGTAGGTTACTTTGCCTGGGCTATCAGGGTCTTTAAACTCATAGATTGTGAGAGCACTTACTTCCTGGGGCTGGGCAGGTTTATACCTCCAAAAAGCCTCATCAGTTTCTCGGTTTAAAAGCAAATCTATGCTTTTATTATCCTGTGGAATCCACTCTGGAGTCATGATTCTGGTCAAGAGGGATTTACCACGGGGAGTTCTTAGCTCTCTCTCTAAATTCCCTTGCTCTATATCACCCATGTCGGTCTCTGCAATCACATTTCCAAACTCATCTGTTCTATCAGGAAGAGTGGTGACTACATATATAGTCCCCTCTTTATCTAGGTATGCTCCATTCTCGAACTTGACTACCGGGTGTTCTAGTCCATGGGGTTGATCGGGGTTCTTAATTTGGACCACAGATCTTCTCAGGCCGTCTTCGTAGATGCGAGCACCTAGACGATTAGTCCTGATGTATTCCAATTGAGTCTTGTAAGGTCCTTCTGGCTTTTCTAGATAAGCCACCCCTGAACTACCTACAGGTCTCTCCATGTTATAGGACATCTCAGAATCACTTGTTTCTGATCGGGGAGTGTATGGGTAATCACTCAATTGTTGGGCCCAAGACCTAGCAGTGTGATGGACACTAGCTTCAGAAGATCTGAGGCTTTGTCTGTCTCGGCCTAAGTGTCTGCCTGACCTGAGGTTCATATGCCTGGTTTATCTACCCCCTTGGTCCCAAGTACACCCTCGTTGCAGGTGAATTTGTACCAATCACTTTGTTCCTTTTAGTTGATTAATATGTTAAGCACTTGTTCAAGATCACGTTGTGAGGAATATTTAAGTGAAGTTCGCACTTGATAAGTGATCGATTCGAGTTTACTTTTGTCCCTTAGGGTTTTCGCACTTAAGAGTTACTTAATGCTTGCACTTAGTTGATTAGTTCTCTTGGACTTGATTCGTGCCTAACGTTGCCCTAATTAATTACCACACCTAAGTCGTACTTAGCCTAGGCTAGGAATTGACAAAGGAGGGTTGAGAGAACTTCCAACCTCAATCCTCTGGTTGCTCAGACTGCTGCACAAGCCCAAGAAGCCTTCTCCCAAGCTTGATACACAACCTTGCTAGCTTGCTTTGAATTGCCTTGCTTGCACACAATGTTCCTGCAAAAATTCACAAGTTAATATAGCTCCTTTACCACAATGTATTGAAAGACACACATCAACAATTACTGGCCCCCCCCTTGAAGTAACTCACTGCACCCCCAAAACCTTATGACCACCTAGTCTCACCTAAAGGTCAACTTAAAAATACATGTTCTAAAACTCCGTGTTTAGGGTTTAGGATGACCAAAATCTCATCAATCGGAGTTCGTATGGTGAAGTTATGACCATTCAGGCACTTAGGGATCAAAACAGGCTCTCAAGGTTCAGGAAATTCCTCCCTGGTTTCTAGGCCTTTTGCCCACTCCTAAGGCTCTAATGTTATCCCAATGTGTCCAAAATTAAGCCCAAATATACCTCAATTCACTCACTTAATTCACTCTAAAATTTCATGCATTAAGCCTGTGTATCGCGATAGGTCGGGTCTAGGTGTCGCGATAGGTCGAGGTGTCGCGATAGGTCGGAGTGTTGCGATAGGTCGGGGTGTCGCGATAGGTCGAGGTGTCGCGATACCTGGGAGTGTCACAATAGGTTGAGGTGTCGTGATACTTGGGAGTGTCGCGATACCTGGGAGTGTCGCGATAGGTCGAGGTGTCACGATAGGTCGAGGTGTCGCGATACTTGGGAGTGTCGCGATACTTGGGAGTGTCGCGATACCTGGGAGTGTCACGATAGGTTGAGGTGTCGCGATACCTGGGAGTGTCGCAATACCTGGGGGTGTCGCGATAGGTCGAGGTGTCGCGATACCTGGGAGTGTCGCGATAGGTCGAGGTGTCACGATACCTAGGAGTGTCGCGATAGGTCGAGGTGTTGCAATACCTGGGAGTGTCACGATACCTCGAGGTGTCGCGATAGGTCGGGATATGGTGAATTTTTATGTTCTGTCTAGTGATCCTAGGAGCTCTAGGGCTGCGCAGTGTCGTGGTGCACTCAGAATCGTGATTGGGGCAACTTTTCGGTGTGTCGCGATAGCTCGAGCTCGACGCCTCGGAGTTTGCGCAGACAGAATCCGTACCTGCTGAGCTTGCTAGAGATGATGATGAAGCTGAAACCTGCAAGAAACATGCAAAAACACACACAAACAAGAACACACACTCGCTCTCTCTCAAACTCGCACAAGGCAAATGAGGGAAATGATTTTGGAAGTGGGAATATAAGGTGGAGAAGGAGATGAGGATGGAGATGAAGATGGAGATGGAGATGGAGATGGAGAAAAATCAGAAATTTACCTACTACTTACCATTCCAACGCGTCCTCTCTACGTCTTACCATCACACGCTCGTCCTCAAAGCTCGAGTCCCCGGCAACGGTGCCAAAATTTGGTGTAGCTCAGTGATGAGTAGCACCTCCTTTAATGTCAATCTGGGAAGACATGAGGATGGTATGAAGACCTCGAGTAAGTGAAGGCACAAATGTGTGAGTGAGAAGCACACAAACATGCACACACATACACACACACGCGCACACACGATAAGAACAAAGAGAGTTAGACAATGGAATCACTTCTATTATAACCAAGTTCTCATACAAACTCAAAACTACAAGAAGCTAGCTCAAAAATGAGCTCTCTAGCTCTATTTATAATTTTTGACTACCTTTGGCCCTGTCCAGACCTAGTGTCTGGCCTAGTTAAAAATTAGGTTCCAGGGCTTATTCGAGGGATCAAACGAGATCTAAAAAATATGAAAATTGGCAGGCAACTACTTCTAAGGCTCCTCAAGCTCGAGGACTCCTCGGCTTGTACAAAATGGAGCTACAAAAAGGTGAAATGATATTTACAAGGGTTTTTAGTGATGAGAATCACTTTTAAAATGATGTAAGGTTTGGAAAAATTTAAGGGGTTGCCTTAGTGCTAGATCTGCATGTATGCCGTACTTGCTTCTCCCCATATGATGCCAACAGATAGGCATGTATCTTTTCATATCAAGCACGTGGTGCTTGCTTTAAACCATATAATGCCTTCTTTAACATGCACACCTGGTTCTCATGCCCTTTCTGCACAAAGCCACAGGGCTGAAAAACATACAGTTCTTCATGCAATTCACCATTCAGAAATGCAATTTTAATGTCCAACTGATGTACATTCCAACCATGATGGGATGCAAGTGCACAGATGCTACGAACAGTAGTCATTTATGCAATGTAGGTGCAAAGGTCTCATCAAAATCAATGCCTCTTTCCTGGGCATAACCCTTTGCAACAAGTTGAGCTTTATACATGTCAATCAGGCCTCTGCTTCAGCTTGTAAACCCACTTAGCCAATGGAATTCTTGCCAAGAGGCAACTCGCATAAAGACCAGGTACCATTCTTCATTATAGCATCATATTTAGATTGCATAGCAACCATCCAATTTTTTGAATTTTGTGCTTCATCCAATGAAACAGGCTCATTCTCATCGCAAAGACTAGACGCAGCCATAGCATAGCAATCTGATGCAAAAAAGGCACTATGAGAGCCAAAATGAGTACAATATGATAGAGGTACATCTAATTTGTTATTATGCAAAGTCTGCACTAGCCATTTTGGCATAGTTTTTGCCTCCTCAATATCATCTCTCTCATCAACAAGTGCATCATGTAAATCTGCATCAAAAATAGAATGATCTGCATCATCACATGAAACCTGTAAAGGTTGAGAAGTCACCTCATTAGGACCAGCACTAGATTGTCCACCTGTAAAAAGAGGCAGCAAAGTGTCATACATGTCTGTCTCCTTTGTACATGAAAGTAAGGGTTGAATAACATCTTCCACAAAAACATCACGTCTAACCAGAATGCATTTAGTATGTGGATGATATAGATGATAGCCTTTGCTTTCAAAACTGTACCCACAAAAATACATTTTACTACTTTATCATCCAATTTTTTGCAATGTTTTTCAGGCACTAATGCATATTCCAAACAACCAAAAACACATAGATGAGCAATAGATGGCTTGCAACCATGTCAAGCATCATATGGAGTGATAGACTGCACTACTTTAGTGGGACACCTATTTAGTACATATGCTGCACACATAACAACGTCAAGCCAGAAACTATTTGGTAAGGCCTGGCTCTTCACCATACACCTCGCCATCTCCATGAGTGACCTATTATTTTGTTCAACAACTCCATTCTGTTGATGTGTATATGGCATTGTAGGCTGATGTTTTATCCCAAGTTCGGCCAGAAATGCATTGAAGTCAGAAGACATATATTCCCCCACTTGATCAGAATGGAGGGTGCCCATTTTACATGCTGACAGATTTTCAGCCAAAACCAAAAATTGTTTGAAGCAGATAAACACTTCAAACTTTTCTTTCAATGGATAAACCCATACATGCCTGGAAAAGTCATCAATGAAAGTCACAAAGTAAAGATAATTTCCAAAAGAGGGTGTGTGCATAGGAGCACAAACATCACTGTGAACAAACTCCAATTTCTGAATAGCTCGAACTGAACCATCTTTTGGAAAGGAGGAACGTTGCATTTTGCCCAAAATATAGCCTTCACATACATGTTTACCGGGTGGCTCAAGTTTGGGTAAAGAGGACACCATTTCAGATTTCTATAGGCATAGCAAACTAGCAAAATTCAGATAACCAAAGCATGCATGCCAAAGCTTTGCATCTTACATAGCCTTAGAATCATGTACTGCACATGTTGAATCATTCACAGATCTTTCATATTATATGATCTTATATATCCCATGACATAAAATGCCAGAAGCAATAATCACGTCGCCATTTGATAGATCATGAACTTTACATCTGTCATCAACAAATTTCACAACCAAGCCAATCTTGGCTAATGCAAAAACTAATAACAGATTTTTCTTGATCCTTGGCACAAATAAATCATCTCACAAAGTGAAAGAACTACCATCACCAATAGTCAAAATGATCATACCAACTCCCATGACAGGATAAGAGGAGTTGTTGGCGCATGTGATAGTATTCCCTGTAGGGGCAGGTGCGAGTGAAGTGAAGAAATTGCACTGCCAGGTAATATGTTTGGTTGCCCCACTATCAAAGTACCAAACATCTGAGTCTATTACAGACATGCACTGCTCATGAGAAGATGGGTCAAAATTGCAAACAATAGTAAACCCCCATTCTTCATCCTCCACAAGATTAGCAGACTCTGTTTTCAATGTAGAGGCCTCTGCAACAACCATTCCGGCCTCTTTCTTCTTTGCCTCTTTAGTAGCTAGTTTTGGACAAACCTTAATGACATGATCATTTGCTTTACAGTATTTGTAAAACAATTTCTATTTATCTAATTTCTTCTCATCTTTTTCTTCCTTCTTTGAATGTGCAGAATTAGCAGATTTCTTCTTACTAGTAGAAGAGCTCCATTTTGCTTTGCCCTTCTGACTAGCCAAGAAAGCTTGATCTGCAACATGCATAATAGACATGTTCTGCCTCGACTAATCTTATCGCAGCGCTTGTGTAGGCTATTTGGTCTTTTTGTGCCAAAGGTATATACCAGTTTCTATTTGCCAGTTTAAGCGTCTCGAAGTCTATTACAAGTCTAGCAGAACTCGTCTGTTTTTTAGTCACCAGCCATGGCTGAAAGCAGTGATGTATTCCGTATGTTGGCTGTTGAGGATAAGTTGGATGGTACCAACTACCCATTATGGGCTTATATGATGCGACATGTTTTGGTTGCAAAAGGATTGTGGAACATTGTGCAGGGTGTTGAAAGACGTCATGTTACACCTATAACTAAAGGTACTACAAATACAGGTGTTGGAGCTGATGAAGATGGTGTCGAAGATGATATTGTGCAGATTCCTGTTTGTGCTGTTGTTTCTGTTGCACCTACTGCAGAGCAGATTCGTTGGGATGGCAGAGATGCCCAGGCACATGCATTGATAGCTTTGTCTGTCAAACGTGCCATTATTCCTCATATTCGCTCTTGCAGAACAGCTAGGGATGCTTGGGATACACTTACCACATTGTACCAAGCTAGGAATGAGGCTCGTGTTGCTTACCTCCGAAAACAGTTGGAGAGTGAGCACATGAATGAAGGTGATTCTATGGACAGTTTCCTAACGAAGATCAAATATTTGAAGGAACAATTGATTTCTGTTGATGAGGTTATACCAGATAGCTCACTTGTGCAAACCGTTCTGAATGGTCTTCCTGATTCATATCAGAGTTTTGCTTCTACTCTTCGGTTGATGATGAAAGGCAATCCGAATGCCTTATCATTTGAGGAGTTAGTCTCTGTTCTGTTGCAGGAAGATCAGTCCAAGCAGAACAGGTCCATTATGCGTGTTGCAGATCAAGCTTTCCTGGCTAGTCAGAAGGGCAAAGGAAAATGGAGCTCTTCTACTAGTAAGCAAAATCTGCAAATGCTGCACATTCAAAGAACCAGGATAGAGATGAGAAGAAATCAGAAAAGCAGAAAGTGTTTTGCAAGTATTGTAAAGGGAATAATCATATCATAAAGAACTGTCCAAAACTGGCTGCAAAAGAGGCAAAGAAAAAGGAGGTTGGAATCGTTGTTGCAGAAGCCTCTACACCAAAAACAGAGTCTGCTAATCTTGTGCAGGAAGAAGAATGGGCGTTTACTACTGTTTGCAGTTTTGACCCATCTTCTCATGAGCAGTGCATGTTTGCAGTGGACTCAGATGTTTGGTACTTTGACAGTGGGGCGACCAAACATATTACCTCGCAGCGCAGTTTCTTCTCTTCACTCGAGCCGGAATACTGTCACATGTGCCAACAACTCCTCTTATCCTATTATGGGAGTTGGTAAGATCATTCTGACTACTGCTGATGGTAGTTCTTTCACCTTATCAGATGCTTTATTTGTGCCAGGGATCAAGAAGAATCTGTTATCAGTTTCTGCATTAGCCAAGATTGGCTTGGTTGTGAAATTTGTTGATGACAGATGTACAGTTCATGATCTGTCAAATGGCGATGTTATTATTGCCTCTGGCATGTTATGTCGTGGGCTGTATAAGCTCATAGACTATGAAAGATCTGTGAATGATTTGGCATGTGCAGTTCATGATTCTTAGGCTATGTCAGATGCAAAGCATTGGCATGCACGCTTTGGTCATCTGAGTTTTGCTAGTTTGCTACGCCTGCAGAAATCTGATATGGTGTTTTCTTTGCCCAAGCTTGAGGCACCTGGAAAACATGTATGTGAAGGCTGTATTTTGGGCAAAATGCAGCAATTGCAGCTTGTACATAGTGATGTCTGTGGTCCTATGCAGACACCCACTTTTGGGAATTACCTTTACTTCATGACTTTCATTGATGATTTTTCCAGGCATGCATGGGTATATCCACTCAAAGCAAAGTCCGAAGTGTTCATGTGCTTTAAACAGTTTTTGGTTTCGACTGAAAATCTGTCAGCATGTAAAATGGGCACCCTCCGTTCTGATTGAGGGGGGGAATATATGTCTTCTGATTTTAATGCATTTCTGGCTGAACGTGGGATAAAACACCAGTGTACAGTGTCGTATACACCTCAACAGAATGGAGTTGCTGAACGGAAGAACAGGTCACTCATGGAGATGGCGAGGTGTATGGTCAAGAGTCAGGCTTTACCACATAGTTTCTGGCTTGAGGCTGTCATGTGTGCAGCATATGTACTTAACAGGTGTCCCACTAAAGCGCTGCAGTCTATCACTCCATATGAGGCTTGGCATGACCGCAAACCATCTGTTGCTCATCTGCATGTTTTTGGTTGTTTGGCATATGCATTAGTGCCTGAACAACATCGCAGAAAATTGGATGATAAGGCAGTAAAATGTATTTTTGTTGGGTACAGTTCTGAAAGTAAAGGCTATCGTCTGTATCATCCACAGGCTAAACGCATTCTGGTTAGCCGTGATGTTGTCTTTGTGGAAGATGTTATTCAGCCATTGCTTTCATGTACTAAGGAGACATCTGTTAGCTCCAAAGACATGTATGATACCTTGATGCCTCTTTTTACAGGTGGATAGTCTAGTGCTAGTCCTAATGAGGCAACTTCTCAGCCTTTGCAGGTTTCATATGATGATGCAGATCATTCTATTTCTGATGTAGATTTACATGATGCACTTGTTGATGAGAGAGCTGATATTGAGCAGGAAAAAACTATGCCAAAATGGCTGGTGCAGACTTTGTGTGACAGCAAATTAGATGCACCTTTGTCATATCGTACTCGTTCAGGCTCTCATAGTGCCTCCTTTGCATCAGATTGCTATGCTATGGCTACATCTAGTCTCTGTGATGAGAATGAGCCTGTTTCTTTTGATGAAGCACAAAATTCAGAAAATTGGATGGCTGCCATGCAATCTGAATATGATGCTATAATGAAGAATGGTACATGGTCTTTATGTGACTTGCCTCCTGACAAGAAGGCCATTGGCACCAAGTGGGTATACAAGCTGAAGCGTAAACCTGATGGTACAGTTGGACATGTATAAGGCTAGGCTTGTTGCAAAGGGTTATGCGCAGGAAAGAGGCATTGATTTTGATGAGACCTTTGCACCTACATGCCGTATGACTACTGTTCGGAGCATTTGTGCACTTGCAGCCCATCATGGTTGGAATGTACATCAGTTGGACATTAAAACAGCATTTCTGAATGGTGACTTGCATGAAGAAGTGTATGTTTTTTAGCCCCGAGGCTTTGTGCAGAAAGGGCATGAAAACCAGGTGTGCAGGTTAAAGAAGGCATTATATGGTTTAAAGCAAGCACCACGTGCTTGGTATGAGAAGATACATGCCTATCTGGTTGTACATGGTTTTGTGAACAGTCCAACTGAAAGCACCTTATATGTTAAGCGTGCTAATGATGTGCTTCTGATCATTGTTGTCTATGTTGATGACATGCTGCTCACTGGTCCTATTGAGAAGCATATTGCTGATCTCAAGGCTGATTTGCATGCCTCATTTGAGATGTCTGATTTGGGGCATTTGCATCACTATTTGAGCATTCAGTTTATGCAAGTTGATGGTGGAATGGCTTTGTGTCAAACGAAATATATTGACACATTATTGCAGCGTTTCGGCCTTGAAGATTGTAAGCCTATTGCCACTCCTATGGAGACAGGTTTACGATTGAGTCTTCATGATGCTGGAGATGCATTTGATGCTGTTCTCTATCAGCAGGCTGTTGGATGCTTGATTTACTTATGCATTAATCGGCCAGATATTCAGTTTCTGTCTCACAGATGAGCAGGTTGATGCATTGCCTAGGAGTCACGCATTGGAAGGCGGTTAAGCGCATCTTTCGCTACTTGAGTGGTACTCGGCTACTTGGGTTGTTTTATCCCAAGGGGGGATCACTACCGCCAGATTTGCATGCTTTTTCTGACTCAGATTGGGCTGGTTGCTATGACACTCGTGTGTCCACCAGTGGTTTTTGCTTCATGCTTGGTAGCTCATGTATATCTTGGTTGAGCAAGAAGCAGCCTACTGTGGCCACTTCCAGTTGTGAGGCTGAGTATAGGGCAGCTTGCACAGTGATTGTTGAGTGTGTGTGGCTCAAACGCCTTATGGCTGATTTGGGTGTTGGCCAGTCTTCTGCCACCACCATCTTCACTGACAGTCAGAGCGCATTGGAAGTTGCGAGGAACCCTGTGTTCCATGCTCGCACTAAGCACATTGAGGTGCATTATCACTATGTCAGGGAGAGGTTCTCTGCTGGGGAGATCAGCTTGGCATATGTGCCCACGCAAGAGAACATTGCAGACCTTTTCACGAAGGCTCTGCCTAGGGAGAAGTTTGAAGCTTTCCGCAAAGCTTTGGGCTTACTTCCTTTTGTGGAGTGATTTCCACATAGCTTGGCACTTCCTTATACATGAGTGCCAGCTACTTGTTCACCGCATCACTCCTAGGGGGGATTTGTTGATATATTTAGGTAGTGATGTGTGTGAACACACTAGGACCGTTGGGGCACTTTTTTCCCTCTTTAGGAGGTTTTTTTCCCCCGGCTTTTATATACGCCTATTGCCCTAATGGGCTACTTATCTTTGTACATTCTCTAGTAATACATTCACTATTGTGTGTTTGTGCTTCAAGCTTCTTCTTCTTCCTTGTGTTGTTCGCGTGCTTCCGCATACATCTATCTCCAACAGGTAAGTGTATCCTAAGCATCCTTAGCTATTCTACAATAGAAAATGTGAGGGATAATGGCACATTTGATAGAAAAGGCTATCAATGCATGTGCCTGAGCATCTCTACCATCCCAATGAATTTATTCTACAGTAGGTGCAACACAAACCATAGCACGAACAAGAATCTGCAAAATATCACCATCTGTGACACCATCTGCATCACCTTCAGTACTTGTATTTGCAATACCTATATTTGCAGGTGTAATAGGACGTCTTTCAAGACCCTGCATAATATTCCGTAGTCCTTTTGCAATCAATACGTGATGCATCATATAATCCCACAATGGATAATTTGTACCATCCAACTTATCCTCAACAACCAACATACGAAATACATCATTGCTTTTAGCCATGTCCACTGACTAAAATACCCTGATGCAAAAAAATGATTGTATCTGAAAAAATTGAACAAAACTACCCTGATGAGTTTTGCTAAACCTGTAGCAGACTTGGAGACACTTATACTGGCGAACCAAAACCTGTATATATCTTTGGCAAAAAAAGACAAAATAACTTGCATAGGCACTACGATAATGCATTCAAAGGTAGAAACGAGCTCAGATCGCGATTTTGGCACCACAAAATGAAGCTCTTTTGATCTCTGAAACATCCTGAGTATGCTCACCAAATTTAATGCGATTTTGAGACTGCAATCGGAGGAGTGTCGACGATGCCCTAGGTGAAGCGGCAACCTGCTCTGATATCAATTGTTGGAGTTGGACATCTGTGGAAGCACGTGAATAGCACAAGGAAGAAGAAGAAGCTTGGAACACAACACACAATATTGAATGTATTACCAACTAGAATGTACAAAGATAAGTGACCCGTTAGGCCAATAGGCGTATATACAAGCCGGGGAAAAAAACCTCCTAAAGAGGGAAAAAAGCACCCCCGTAGTCCTAATGTGTTCACACACATCACTACCAAAATATATCAACAAAGATGGTGGAGAAAGCTATGGATAAGGAGATGGTTGCACTTTATGGAGATGAAACATGGAAGCTAGTTCCATTGCCACAAGGAAAGAAGCCCATAGGGTGCAAGTGGGTTTATATGGTAAAACACAATGATAATGGTACCATAAGTAGATATAAAAGCACGATTGGTAGAAAAAATACATGCAAAAACATATGGCATCCAAGACCAAGCATCATGGAGAACCCAGTTGAACAAATTGTGGCATCACTTTAGAGTCTCCAAATACAAGTCCATGACCTAACTCATTGATAAACACAAGTTGAGATGGAAATCTCCTGCATATAGGTAAACCCATCCAAGAATTACAAGAACAAAATTGGAGCCTTCAAGCAAATCAAGGAAGTATTCAAGTAAACCAACATCCTAGTTCATCCTTCATGAAAGAAACCAAGATTTGCATGCCAAAAAAGTTTGATGAGCAAATTTCTATGGGTTCCTACAACAAGTCAAATTGTACATCAATATGCAGCCTTATAGATACCGTAATGATCATCCAAGGTCAGTTTTATTGGAACCCTACTCTTTGGTCAAGCATTATCATGATTCACCCAAATCTTGGACAAGGACATGGCAGTACTTTGTGACTATGAGGGGTTTCTTTGAGAGCTCACTACCACGTTTGGAGATGCAGACATAAGTTGAGTGGCAGAAACAAAACTACAGAAGCTACATCAAGGTAGACACCCTACCTCTTTCTATGCATCAGAATTTAGGCAATTGATATGTGAACTCACTTTGCATGAAGATTATTTCATAAGCCAATTTAGATGGGGTTTAAGAGATTATGTGAAGGACCTTCTGCTCATGATGCCAAAGGTTAAGACTTTTAATGAATACATCATGCAAGTCATTCAATGTGATAGCCACCTCTTTGAACAGAAACAAGAAAAACAAGTAGAAGGAAGACTTCACCAATGGAAACCCTTCTAGCATGATCCTATAGAATAACCTATGCCTGAAACTATGTAGATAGATGTAACTAAGTTTCAACCTCTAACTCCACAGGAAAAACAGAGAAGAAGAGATAACAAGTTACACCTTTACGTATGGAAACCCTGACCATATTGTAGTTAATTTTCCCAACAAGTCAACAAACTCCAGAGTGGTAGTAACCCTTGTAGAGCAAGGAAACGAGGAAGTCAAGTTGTAAAGGAGACCGTACAGCCAGACCATGATATAAGAAAGGGTCTCCTAATTCCAACAACACCCATAGAAACATGCCTTGCCCTTGTCAAGTTAATCACTCCTAAGAAGACCCTTTCCCTTACAGTCCTAGTCAATCTAGGATCCTCCTTAAATTTCATCAATGAAGGATTGGATAAAAAACAGAAGATTCAAGTGCTTTAGAAGAACAAACCAGCAGTAGTTGTAGTAGTGGATGGATGATCTCTAGCATCCAACAATATTACCTAGGAAATCACACCATTAAGAGTAAACATTGGTGATCATGATTTCCTGATAAACCCTATCATCATTGGAATGCCTTGGTTAAAGAAACATAATCCAGACATCGATTGGGAGAAGAACAAAATCACTCATCAAGATATCCAAAAGAACCCAATGTATGTAGGAGCCAAAGCCTTCATGCATGCAGTAAGGAAGGAACCAACATATATGATCTATATTGTACTAGCTCAAGAGTCCAGGAAAGATGATCTAGTAAAGCTACCTAGTTAGTACCAAGATTTTCAAGATGTCTTTGAGAAGAAGAATGCAGATATCCTCCCAAATCATAGACCTTGTGATTGTACCATAGAACTTCAAGAGGGATCAAAATCACCCTTCGGACCAATCTACAGACTATCCTTAGAGGAAATTACATAATTACATAAGAATATTCATGAGAATCTAGCTAGGGTTTTATCAGACACTCAAAGTCTCCTACAAGAGCCCCTATCCTATTTGTAAAGAAGAAGGATGAGACTCTCTAAATGTGTGTAGACTATCATGGGTTGAACAAAGTAACTATAAAGAACAGATACCCTCTACCATTCATATCATTCTAATGAATTGGGAAATCAAAGTTCTTCACAAAGATTGACCTTCAAAGACCTTACAATCTTTTCAGGATGAGAGAATGAGACAAATGGAAGACAACATTTTGAACAAGGTATGGGCATTTTAAGTATGTAGTTATGCCATTCAGTAGAGAATCCTAGAGGTTGCACACCAAGGTGTCGGAGGAGGTCATTTTGGGCTTGATCAGATAATGAAAGCCATACTATTCTCGGGACTATGAGATGGCCCACTCTTCATATGGATGCACATACCTATGCGAAGAGATGTGATGTTTGTAAGAGCTCAGTATCCAACATGCAGAAATGAGATGCAACCGAGACCCGTGATGGGAGGATGTGCATTCTCTAATTGGGGAATAGACTTTGTTGGACCAAAGAACCCCCCTGCTAAAGTCTCTCATGCTAAATACATAATTGTAGTGATAGATTATCTAACGAGATGGATAAAAGCTAAGGCTACCAAAAATAATGATGCACACATGATGACAAAATTCTTATTTGAGAATGTCTTTACAAGATATGGATTGTGTATAGAGCTGGTGAGTGACAGAGGGGATCGCTTTCTAAATGAATTCATTGAATATTTTTTATAGGCTTTTATCGTGATTCACAAGAAGTCCACACCATATCATCCTCACACCAATGGATAGGTAAAAAGTACTAACAAGATCCTTTGCAATGTATCGACTAAACTCATAAACAACAAACGTTCAGATTGGGACAAACAATTACACCATGTTGTTTGGACATACTGAGTGGCCTACAAAATGATACTCAATGCAACTCCCTTTTAGATGGTTTTTGTTCAGAATGTAGTGCTCCCATTTGATTTTTTGATGCCTGCACTGAAGGTTGCACAAGAACATCAATGGATCGGCCATGACTTATCATCTAGGATTATGGACTTAGAATGCTTAGGAGAGACTAGGCTGACAATAGTAGTAGGAATAGCCAAGAAGAGACAAAAAGCCTATTTTGATGCGCATGTAAAAGACAAAGGCTTGAGGGTTGGAGATTTAGTCCTACTCTATATGTTGAAGCAACATGCTTGAAAGTTAGAGAAACGTGGTTATAGACCTATGATTATAAATAGACTTTCAATGAGTGGAGCAGTGCAGTTAGCCACCCTAGAAGGAGAGATAATGCCAAATTATATTAGTGGTTGTAGAGTCAAGCTTTACCAAGAACCTCTAACCGAGGAAATGCTTTGATGACTCACCTTGGCAAAGAAGCACAAGGAAGAAGAAAAAAGAATAAGAGAGGAAGTGCAAGTTGAATACCTAGAGTGCATAAAACATATGAAATTAAGACGACAAGGATTAGAGATGGAACATAGTGATGGAAGAGAAGGATGCCTTCAAGTCAATACTTGTATCAATGGAGAAGCCCCCAAATATCTCATGGAAATGTGTCAAACAAAGCCAAATGCTTACCCTAGCATAGTGGATAGGAGACCATTCATTACAGTTCAACTAGGGCAAGGCACCACTCTCAAGAAGATTAGGGCTCTAATTGATTCAGGTGCAACAACTAGTGTGATTAGGTGGTCTTACTGTCAAGACATGGAACTCAAAATGAGTCATATTGAGGCATACCTCGTAGGACTAGGAGGCATGGAAACCCCCTTGCATGGGTGAGGTGGAAGTTCCTATCCTCATAAAAGATGTAATCTTGATGGTGAAGCTCCTAGTCTATCATGATGAAGACCTTATCGAACCTCTAAGCCTAGGCCAAGATTGGATTTATGATCACTCAGTGGACTTAAATCTTAGAAAATGCTCCCTCCAATTCAAGGTAGCTAGCCAGCAACGAGTGATGCAGCTCGAGTTACCTAGCCACCTCCACTCAACAGATGGCAACCCCTTCCCCCATAGAATGAAAGAGAAGGCAGACCAAAAGATCTTTGAATAGATCCCTCCATCAAGGACTATGATCAATGGACAAATGGGGACTATCCTTGGATAAAGGAGTACCCAAGAAATCTTCCTCTCCTTCTTCAACCAAGAAATCCATTGGCAGATGGGGACCATTAACCCCTCAAGAATACCCTCCACACTTCTAGCATGCCCATCTAGATCTATTGTATAGAATGCCTCATTTCTTAATGGGCAAGACATGCAAGTGTTGGACCTCCCTTCTTTTCCGAAGCAAAGTGTCCATCCAACCTCTCACACACCACCATAAAAGAGTTAACAATAGCCCAAGCACCTAAATAGAAGGCCGCTTCATACTACACCATGGAAACAGTACAAGACTCCAATGGTGTCAAGCAAGAGGCAAATATGGGTACCCAAGGACCACCAATCACTACTTCCTCCAATTCATTGCACGAACAAAAGGCAACAAAGAGTCAACCTAAACACTCACCATTGCCAAAACAAGAATTTAACAAGTTTGGAAACCAAAGTGGTCAATGATGGCAAACCCAACCATAGAAAATATTTGGGTGCCTAAGGCCTGCTTACAAGCTCAAAAACTAAGTTGCGTAATTATAGTCTCCCAAAACCATGTCGACCCTCTACTTCTTCACCTCTAATCCATCCTATGTATCTAAGTAGACTAACCATTCTCCTTAACTAACCACTAGGAAGTGGGTGCTTAAACATCCCCAAAACCCTCACTCACTACTAATGTCTAATGTAACAATTCAAAAATCTAACCCTTGATTGTGTATTAATCCACTCACCCAGGCTAACTCAACCTTGTAATAATCATCCCTTATTGTCTCGTAACCACAACTGACGATGCCTATCATGAATTGATATGTATGCATTATTTAGAGCAATCATGTAGGAATTCTAGTGACTTGCATTAGACACAGAGATATCATTAAAGAGTCACTTCACAACATAAGGCTACCGTGGAGGCACTTTAGTTATGGAAAGGGATTGCTATCTTGCTCTGTTGGGATTGAGATTATTTTCCATGCTAATTTGTTATCCTCTTGTAGCATATCTTTTCCACGAACACTTAGGATCAAAATGCAAGCAGGAGAATCCTCAACGGCGGTCTTGAGCTTACATGCTATGGATTTTGCACATATACCAACCAAAGACCATCCTTCAATGTTGCCCCCCAAATTCAAAGGATTTACTTGGCCAATGCTAATAGAATATCCACCAATAGGAAAGACGGAGCGTGTCCACCCCAAGTCGCATTGGTTTCAAGGCCTAGCAGGACCCCTCACAAATGCATAGCATATTTATGAAGCAAATACGTGTTTCAAATGCAACACTTGGGGATGATATCAATTCTTCTCCAAAGATTTTGAAACACTCTAGAACATAGCAGAATTGAAGCCATTGTGGGATAAAGTTGGTTTCGTTGAATACTTTAGCACACCCCTACCCAAACCCAATTTTTATTGTTGTTACTACTTAGTTACCACTCTCCAGGCTTCAAAAATAAAAGAACTTCCAAGAACTTTCATACTACCTTCTATGGTAATGGAGCCCCCCTTCAAGAAGTTTAAGCTCACTCAGGGTCTTATTAGAGAATCTTTGAAAATTAGTGGCTCCCATACTCCCATAGAAAAAGAACCCTTAATTCCTGAATCAATGAAAAAAAGAGATGTATTGAAATGGGAAAATATATCAGCCATCACTGCAGACCTATCCACGCCACTGTGCATATGCATGCAACATTTTACATTCGTAGATTAGGACTGTTTCATGCAATCACATGAGAGAATCTAGTTCGGGTTGTATTTAGCCAACACTATTCCAAAGACAATCGATTTGGCTAGCTGGGTCCAAGAACAAATATTTATGACTAATCAAAGGTGGGCACTCAAAATATTGATTCATGGATGTTGTACAATCACGCGGTGTCATCGAGATTTTCTCTCCTCTATCACTTGTGAAGGCCTACAAAAAACATATTTGGTGAAGGTATCCGGAATTCCCCGAGAAGTCCAGGATGCATCAAGGATGTCAAAGGAAGCTCACATACAAAGTTTCAAAGAAATCAAGAAAGTCCATGGTAGCGGTCAAAGCTGCTCAAAGTTGGGAAATTAGGGCAAAAATTTCATTGTCACCAAATTAGATGAAAATCCATATACTTGTAAAGATTGTCAAAGGCAGTCTATAGCCCAAATTTCAGCAGAAAATGGATTTTGTAGCACATTGATATGCTATGTTTATTTTGTAAAAATGTAATTTTTCTAGTTTGACCCTACAAATTCTTGTATAGAAATTTATGTTAGCCATATGGTTTGGCATGTATAAAGATCATATGTGGCTACATATTTGTACAAATTTTCAAGGCCATCAGAGCTTCCTAGAGACCTTAATGCCACCTTGCAAGCTTCCAAATGTAGTCAAACTTGTACAAGGGAGATTCAGATGGGAGTTATTTCTGCATATTCCTGAAGGAGATCTTTGGAAACATAGTCCTACAAAGTTTCATCTTCATCAAAGCCTATTTGGAGGGTCAAAGAGCACAAAGTCCAGTTTTCAGGATCACCGCAGTTTTCTAGTTTAAGCAAATTGAAGGGTTGAAGGGCCACCACATGGCAAAAGCTGATTGAGCCATGTTGTACGATCAAGATGAGCTCATATTCAAGGGTGGAGATGCACTTATGCTTAAAGCAAGGAGGATCCACGAGTTTTTCCATAAAAGAAGATAATTTTTGACAATCAAAGATCAATAATGCAGCTCTTCTCCAGAAATAGTGGCTTATCTTATCCGAATTGATGTCAGCACTGATCCGACGATCCAGATCATCCCCAAATCCAATGGTGGAGAATGAGGGCGCCTAAATTTCACTCCTTTACACTAGATTTGATAGAAAGAACAATTCCAAGCCATTGATTTGATTAATCAAATGGTTGTAATCAAAAGTAGTGATCCTAGAGTTGAGAGTTGATTTCTCTAGATCCAAGGGCCCAAATTCATTCAAAAAACTATATAAACCCCCCTCCAAACTCCTAGAGCATCATTGTTAGGCATCCATAGGGCTCATGCTAGCTTACGGTTTCCTTGAGACGATCACCCTCGGTTGAGCGAGTGAGGATCCAAGGTGAGCTAGTATGAGTATAGAACCTAGTTTCAAATTTAAGTTAGAATTCCAATCTAGGATAGGCTCTTGAAACCAGCATCTCTATCTTGACTCACCCTCGGTGGAGCGTGTGAGTGAGTTAGAGCTGATTTTAATGAGTCTTAGACTTCTTTAGTTAGACGTTACGAGCCTAGACAGACATAGGGTCACTGGAGTGGAACTCACCTTCTTACGTGTGACATTCGGTTGAACTGTCATGGTTTGAGGGTCGGAACCACCTTTGATCAGTAGACTTGTCACTTGTCTCTTGTCTCCTCTCTCAGTCTCTTAAGTAGTTTTACATGTCTTCTATTTCTTCTATGTGTGAGAAGGCTCCGCAGTATTGCATTGAACCAGTGAGGATGTTTCTTTGAGCTTGTGAGTAAACTCTATTATCATAATTCACTTGCATGCATATAAACCATACATACCCATACATATTGATTAGTTTCTGAAAGTGTATAAGAAGCTCCAATATTGGACCATTCTTCCTTTCGAAACTGGTTTATGTGTAAGGATTCCATCTATTCACGTCATGCATACATATCATCCAAAGAAGACTATGCATATGAATTAGAATTAGGAAGTGTTTAAGAAGCTCCTTCAATGGACCATTCTTCCTTCCAAATTTGATTCGTGTGTATGGTTCTCTTTCATTCTTATCATTCATGTTCATAAATCTAAATTGCACTCCTACTTTCCCATTCCCATAATCATTTCAACATCTCTCTCTTCTCCATACTCAACATTAATTTCACTTTCATGTCCTTAAACCATCCAACATTCATTAGCTTCATACACCCTGTGTGTGCCACGACCGGACCCGATCCACCCGGATTGCGATCACCTCCACATTTGAACCCGACGTGAAACGCTTCGTGGCATTTGCTTCTGATCTTGTTGGGAGGTTGTGATCCATATCCTTTGTTTCATATTTTTCATCCTCATCATATCATCATCATCAGTCTTGAGTGCTGCACTGGATTTCTCACAGTATCGTGCACATCTTCGTCGTGAAGTAAACGCATTTGTGAGAGATCTAGAGCATCGTGCATCACTTGCTTATTCATATAAGATGGAGGAAGGATTCAAATCCCTTATTGTTGAGAAACAAGGGCAAAGAATAGTCTCTTCTATGTTGAGAGAGAAGGGAAATTTAATGGCATCAACATCACAAGCTACTTAGATTTGTTTGAAGAGCAAGCTATGATTTTTGGTCTTCCCGAAGATCTTTTGATATCATTCTTTGAACGAATTGTTGATAGCTCTATCATAAACCGTGTCACTCAATATGATAGTCTTCCTTGGAGTGATTTTAGAAAGGAGATGCTCAAAGAATTCTATCTTGAAGATTATAGCCAACATAATCGAGATGGATTCTTACGATGGGTCAATTCTCCAAAGCCTAGTAGCTCTATTACTCACTTACAAAATGAGTATATTAGACGCTATGAACAACTTCCTGATGAGGATAAGATAACTTTGGAACCTGATCTTGTGATCAATTTTCTTAAGCTTCTTCATCCTGAAACTCGTAGGGAAGTTGAACGGCGATTAGAAGAACCAGATAAGCGCTATGGTCTTACTGACAATTGGCAAAAAGTGCGTAAAGTAGTAGAGGCTGTAGCCCATAGACATCAAAGACAATCCATGCTTTATGAGCAAACTAGTCTTCCTCAAGTTAGCCTTCCACAAACTAAGGAGCAAGTTAGAGAACAATCCCATGCTATGCTTTTTGACTCTACTCCTATTCCTCAAATGATGGAGCCTAATCAAGGTTTTAAAGTAGAGCCAAATAAAAGTGTAGTTGAACAATCTCAAGTGGATATTCTCACTAAGCAAATGGAAAGTCTTATTGCTACACAATCCAATTTGGCCAAGACTATAGATGCTTTACAATCTAATTACACCAAAACTTTCCAAAATCAAATGAACCCAGTGACTTTTCAAGAGCCTAATCAACATGTTATAGCTACCAATCAAAATCCACAAGTAGCTCCTACTCAAGCATATCAAGTTCCTCCAATGCATAATCCTCCAATGCATAATCCTTCAATGCAAAATCCTCATCCTCATGTGCAAAATCCTCAAATGTATCAAAACCTGTATCCTCAAGCTTCTCAAATAGCTTTTCAAAATCCTCAAAATCAAAATTTTCAAAATCATCAACCGTATAATATGGAAGCTCCTCTTGCACCTCAAGTACCACATGTTGCTCCCCAAGCTCCTCAAATACATCAATTGCATTTTCAAAATCCTAATTATCCTGTTCAAGCAATACATTATCAACAAAATCCTCAATTTCAAAATTTCCCACCACAAGTTAATCAAAATCCTCAAAATCAAAATGGTTTTGTGCGTGGCCCTCGTAGGTGTCCTTGGTGTGATTCGTTAGAGCACTTTTTGAGAGATTGTGAATTATTGAAGGCTGCTAAGGAGCAACGACTAGTAATAGACATAGACAAGAAAATCTGTGACTATCGATCTAGGCTACCTTTGCAAGGAAATTATGGTAAGGGAGGAATGAAAAAACATTATGAAAATATAACCATAATGGACATAGGAACTAGAGGAGTGAAACTAGAAGCTCTTGATGAACAACAAGTAGAATCAAGTAAACCCACAAAGGAAGGTGATTTTTCCATAGAGGCTTTAGTAAGAGCACGGGATGAGATTAGGAGAATAACGGCTTGGGAGTCACCGATAGCAGATCAATCTTTTATTTCTCACATATCCAATGTAGAAGAAAAACGAAAAAGAGATGAAGCTGAGCCTAGTGAAAGAAGAGTGACTCGAAAACAAACCTCAGAGGGAATAGAAACAATCATAGAGCAAGGAGAAACATCACAATCCAAAGATAAAAAACAAGAATCAGAACCCAATGAACAAAAACAAGAGGAGAAACAAAAAGGGAAGAAGACAAAGCAAAGAAAAACAGAACCAAAGCCTTTAGATAAACAAGAACAATCAAAACAAACTGAAGACCAAACACGAAAACATGAACAAAAACAAGACCCTGAGCAAAAACAAAAGAAACCAAAGAGAAAACCTAAAGCCATCTTGATTTCATAAATTGAGAGAAAAATAGATCCTATGGAGATTTTAGATGACATTTTGCTTAAGAGTCAAGTGACTATGTCTTTAGAACAAGTTTTCTCTATTGCAAAGCCTATTTTTAAAGATAACTTTATCGGCCTAATTAAAAGGAAGAGGTTTCCGCTTAATCTAGATACTGAGATGCAAGATTCTCTAGATTAAGATCAAGCTATGAATGAAGCCTTAAACTTTGATGAATCTGATGAAGAGGACTTTGATGATGATGAAGTAAATGTTAATAAAAATTTCTTAGGACCTATTCAACCTGACCATGAAAATCATGAAAAAAATCCTGAAAGTCACTTTAAAAGAACATTTTGGTCTAGAGGTACATCAGAGATGCATGTTAAAATAGGAAATGATAAGAACACTATCACTGTAAATGCATTAGTAGATTCCGGCTCTGAAATCAATGTGATTTCAAGAGAAGTCTATGATAAGTTTCGATGGCCCATAGATAAAGATTGTGGATGGCGTATGAGAACTGCAGATAATGGTGTAGGTACCCTGTATGGAGCTTGTGCTAGTGTGCCCATATCCATAGGAGGAATCACAGAAGAATTTCACTTTTTTATTCAAGATAATTGCTCCTATGAAGTTCTCTTAGGTCAACCCTTTATTTGTGAGAGTCGTATGGAAACTAAAGCCATGGATGATGGGTTTGCCTATGCTAGATTCAAGTCTAAGGATGGAATGCAATCACTTCAAGTCATGACAGTAGGAGTGAATCATCCTAGGAATCGATTGTCAATTAGAAAGAAACCTATTGTTACTCAGGGTCATGAGCATGCTTGTAGTGATTGTGCACCTCGATTCATGTTTGGAGCTACATATGATCAAAATTTCGAATAGAATCCATTGTTGAGCGGGACAACAGTGGATATTGGTTTGACATCTCGCAGCCAACCAACCTGTTCAATAGTTTGTCACTTTGCTTTCCGCATTCTAGATTAGATTTTCTTCATAAGAGTCAATTTTCCAAGTCTTTTATCCAAAAAACCTTAAAAAATTATAAAAACAACAAAATCATGGAACATGATGAGAACATTGAGCATGTGATTGAAACATCTCATTGTTTCTCTACTCTTGAGGAGTTAGAGTTATGTCTTCAACAAAATTCTAATTCCCATATTATTCTTCTTTCTTCCCTTGATGAGTATGCTCTAATCCAAGAGTATGCTCTCAATGTTGACAAGTGCTCAAAATTTAACCAAACACATGATACCTTAGTTGAAACAAAGTACAAAACTGTAGAAAAAAAAATCAAACCCATAGCTCAACCATTACCTCAAGGAAGTAATGAAAAAATTATTGATGTGAAAAATGATCCAACTCTTCGGGATAAGAAAAACATAGGACATACATTCACGGATGAGACAATCAAACAGGTGAAAATTGGTAGAGATGATGACTTTCTTTTGCCAGCAGAGAGAGATAAATTTGAGGGAGTCATATGTAGCCATGGAAAAGCCTTTACTATGTATCCTCATGAGATTGGTTGTGTAGATCCTAAGCTAGTTGCACCCATGATAATCTTTACTATTCCACATATTCCATGGAATCTTCGTCCTATACCTGTTCCAAAGGC
Source organism: Ceratopteris richardii (assembly GCA_020310875.1). Classification (NCBI taxonomy): domain Eukaryota; kingdom Viridiplantae; phylum Streptophyta; class Polypodiopsida; order Polypodiales; family Pteridaceae; genus Ceratopteris; species Ceratopteris richardii. Next base: position 20,087,005 of record CM035441.1, read on the forward strand.
TCACTTACCTGAGCTAATGAAACTACTTAAGGAGAAGATAAACATGAGAATTTTAGAGCCATCTTTTGCACCTTACTCAAACAGATGGTTCACTGTGCCTAAAAAGAATAGGAAACTACGTTTTATTCAAGATCTCCAACCCGTCAATAAAGTCACCATAAGGAATGTAGGAACAGGACCCATTGTAGATGAGTTTGCTGAATCATTTTCAGGACATTCTATCTATTCAATGGGTGATCTATATTCTGGATATGAACAATTCCAATTAGCAATTGATAGTCGTGACATAACCACAATGAAAACTCCTTTAGGCTTAGTGCGAATGTGTACTTTACCTCAAGGAGCGACTAATTCTGTGGCTCATATGATGAGTGCTATGAATATGGTTTTACATGACTTTATCCCTCATATAACTATGCCATTCATTGATGATATTCCAATTAAAGGGGGTGAGGAACGTGTAAAGGACATTACTTTAGATTCATCGGGATGTCGTAAATTTGTTCTTGACCATATCTCTGATTGTGAAAGAATATTTCAACGATTTGAAGAGGTAGGTCTCACATTTTCCATAGAGAAATCTGTTTTTGGTGTCAACGAGGTACTTATTGTTGGACATTTATGTGGCCATTATGGTCGAAAGCCATACCCACAAAAAGTTGATGCCATTAGCAAGATTTCTGAAACATGTAACAACGTGAGTGAGGTACATAGATTTCTTGGTGCTTGCATCTTTTATGTTATTTGGATCCCTCACTTTGCTCATGTTGCTGATTGTCTTTATGACTTGTTGAGGAAGAAACGAAAATTTATTTGGACTGACAAACACACTCAAGCTATGCGTAAATTGAAGAAATTATTGCTTAAAGCTCCCATCCTTAAGCGTGTAGACTATTCTGCTAACAAACCTATTATATTGACTGTCCTATTGGTATAGGTTGGGTCATAAGTCAAGATGATAGTGAAGGGAATAGATATGCAATTAGGTTTGGTGCCAAAATTCTACATGAAACACAACGAAAATATCCACAAATCAAACGAGAACTATGGGGTATGGTAACAGCTTTGAAAACAGACAAAGAATATTTCATTGGTGCAAATGTCAAAGTTGAGACTGATTGTTTGCCTCTCATTGGAATGATAGCCAATTGTTCATCTCCTGATATAGCCATGCTTAGATGGATCTCATATATTAAGTTCATAAATCCTGAGTTAGTTCATATTTCAGGTAAGTCAAACTCAGTTGCTGATATGTTATCGAGAGCTAGATTTGATGATGATCTTGAAAGTGATCTAATAAAGAATGTGAATTTAGTTGACTATGTTCCACATATATATGACTATGAGAAATTTCATGAGTCTGAGTACGAGGATGAATGGAGAGACATAGGAAAGTATCTCAGTACACTACAACCATTACCTAGCTGGACTACGAATAGATTCCGTAACATTAGGAAACGAGCTTATAACTTTTTCCTATGTAATGGTTATCTTTGGAGACATGCTAAGGGTAAGGTTAAGAATTCACAACGAGTCCTGGGAAAACGAGGTCTTCAATTGCAAGTAATGAAGGAAATGCATGAGACATTATGGGCCGGTCATAAAGGATTTGTTGGAACATATGAAAAAATTAGAAGTACCTATTATTGGCCTAGGATGTATGTTGACATTAGTAGCTATGTTTCTACATGTTCTACTTGTCAACTTCATTCATCAGTCAAACATAGAGATCCGTTGCATCCTACTTATCCACCTTGTATTCACTACAAGTGGGTAGTAGATCTTGTAACTATGCCTAAAGGTATTGACAAAATGCGTTACATTGTACTTGCAAGAGAAGACTTAACTAATCATGTAGAGGGACGTGCACTACGATCTAAGACCACTTACAATGTTTGCAAATTCTTGCTTGAAGATGTCATAAGTCGCTTTGGGTACATAGAGAAAGTAGTTGCCGATCGTGGAGAGTTAAATGCGAGAGAAGCTAAAGAGTTCTTTGAGCGTCACGGTATTCGTTTGTCTCTCACTACTGCATATAATCCAGAGGCCAATGGTAAAATAGAGAGAGGGCATCCACCTATTGTGAAAGCCATATCTAAAGCATGTAACGGTGACATCAAACAATGGCCTAGATTCTTACCTTTTGCACTTTGGGCAGATAGAATGATATGCACACGTACTACTGGATATATGCCTGCTGAACTCATGTACTGTCAAAAACCATTGTTTCCAATTCAGTCTCATATTTTTGCATGGTCAAATTTGCCTTGGTCTGAAAACATGTCTATTGATGATTTTTTGAGTTTGCGTATTAAACAGTTAGAACAAGGTAAATTAAGACTTGATGATGCTGTTGAAAAATTAAGAGAATCTAGAATGAAGAACAAGCATTATTTTGATAAAACTCATCGATGTCTCTCATATTCTTGTGAAAGGAATTGTGCTTCTAAAAATTGAAACTCACAAGAAAATGTGTCTTGCATCTCAAAGTCAAATGTGGTGTTAAGAGCGTTTGTTTCCATGTTTGGTATCAGAAATGCAAAGGTGTCTATTCCCATAGTAGCTGTAGGTTTGGAAATCGTAGGCTTGGAAATCACATGTGCCCTTGTGACTGGTATAACACATGTGGATGCATTAGAAGTGGTCCTACCACTAGTCAATCCCTCGGGTGTTGGTATGTGTGATAGTTGGATGTGAATCAGAGGGATGGCTGATTGCGGTTCTGTCAATGACTGTTGTGGTGATGGTTGAGGGGCAACTGTTGTGGTTGGGAAGGCACAGTGGCAACTTGCAAGCAGGGAATGGAACCCCTCATGCGTACCCAAGTGTGCTTTTGACTTGGTGGCACTCTTGTATTGATGTAACTTTGCATTGGAGTGTGCTCTTTTCACTGGTACATCATAAGCCAAGCACATATACATGATCCGCTGTGGAGGTGATCGCAATCCAGGTGGATCGGGTCCAGTCGTGGCACACACAGGGTGTATGAAGCTAATGAATGTTGGATGGTTTAAGGACATGAAAGTGAAATTAATGTTGAGTATGGAGAAGAGAGAGATGTTGAAATGATTATGGGAATGGGAAAGTAGGAGTGCAATTTAGATTTATGAACATGAATGATAAGAATGAAAGAGAACCATACACACGAATCAAATTTGGAAGGAAGAATGGTCCATTGAAGGAGCTTCTTAAACACTTCCTAATTCTAATTCATATGCATAGTCTTCTTTGGATGATATGTATGCATGACGTGAATAGATGGAATCCTTACACATAAACCAGTTTCGAAAGGAAGAATGGTCCAATATTGGAGCTTCTTATACACTTTCAGAAACTAATCAATATGTATGGGTATGTATGGTTTATATGCATGCAAGTGAATTATGATAATAGAGTTTACTCACAAGCTCAAAGAAACATCCTCACTGGTTCAACGCAATACTGCGGAGCCTTCTCACACATAGAAGAAATAGAAGACATGTAAAAATACTTAAGAGACTGAGAGAGGAGACAAGAGACAAGTGACAAGTGACATGAATTAAAAGGATTGGAATTAAGATACATGTATAAGATCGTCGTGGTACGTCAAGCTAGGCAGTCTACTGATCAAAGGTGGTTCCGATCCTCAAACCATGACAGTTCAACCGAATGTCACACGTAAGAAGGTGAGTTCCACTCCAGTGACCCTATGTCTGTCTAGGCTCGTAACGTCTAACTAAAGAAGTCTAAGACTCATTAAAATCAGCTCTAACTCACTCACACGCTCCACCGAGGGTGAGTCAAGATAGAGATGCTGGTTTCAAGAGCCTATCCTAGATTGGAATTCTAACTTAAATTTGAAACTAGGTTCTATACTCGTACTAGCTCACCTTGGATCCTCACTCGCTCAACCGAGGGTGATCGTCTCAAGGAAACCGTAAGCTAGCATGAGCCCTATGGATGCCTAACAATGATGCTCTAGGAGTTTGGAGGGGGGTTTATATAGTTTTTTGAATGAATTTGGGCCCTTGGATCTAGAGAAATCAACTCTCAACTCTAGGATCACTACTTTTGATTACAACCATTTGATTAATCAAATCAATGGCTTGGAATTGTTCTTTCTATCAAATCTAGTGTAAAGGAGTGAAATTTAGGCGCCCTCATTCTCCACCATTGGATTTGGGGATGATCTGGATCGTCGGATCAGTGCTGACATCAATTCGAATAAGATAAGCCACTATTTCTGGAGAAAAGCTGCATTATTGATCTTTGATTGTCAAAAATTATCTTCTTTTATGGAAAAACTCGTGGATCCTCCTTGCTTTAAGCATAAGTGCATCTCCACCCTTGAATATGAGCTCATCTTGATCGTACAACATGGCTCAATCAGCTTTTGCCATGTGGTGGCCCTTCAACCCTTCAATTTGCTTAAACTAGAAAACTGCGGTGATCCTGAAAACTGGACTTTGTGCTCTTTGACCCTCCAAATAGGCTTTGATGAAGATGAAACTTTGTAGGACTATGTTTCCAAAGATCTCCTTCAGGAATATGCAGAAATAACTCCCATCTGAATCTCCCTTGTACAAGTTTGACTACATTTGGAAGCTTGCAAGGTGGCATTAAGGTCTCTAGGAAGCTCTGATGTCCTTGAAAATTTGTACAAATATGTAGCCACATATGATCTTTATACATGCCAAACCATATGGCTAACATAAATTTCTATACAAGAATTTGTAGGGTCAAACTAGAAAAATTACATTTTTACAAAATAAACATAGCATATCAATGTGCTACAAAATCCATTTTCTGCTGAAATTTGGGCTATAGACTGCCTTTGACAATCTTTACAAGTATATGGATTTTCATCTAATTTGGTGACAATGAAATTTTTGCCCTAATTTCCCAACTTTGACCAGCTTTGACCGCTACCATGGACTTTCTTGATTTCTTTGAAACTTTGTATGTGAGCTTCCTTTGACATACTTGATGCATCCTGGACTTCTCGGGGAATTCCGGCTACCTTCACCAAATATGTTTTTTGTAGGCCTTCACAAGTGAGAGAGAGAAAATCTTGACGACATTCGCCCCCACTAAACCTGCGATTCCTCCGGAAGCGCCACTCTAGCATCTCTGAAAAACAAAATGTTCCAGGCATCAAATTCTTTTATAGGCAACATAAGAAACATGGAAGGAAAATTGATTATATGCATGAATAAGTAGGTAACGTGACATGAAGCAAAATTTGCATGAAAGAAAGAATTGAAACAGGCAACATGAATATGCATGAACAAATAGGCAACATATATGCAAGTGAACAAGCAACATTGGCAACAAGAAAGAAAAAAAAGAAGCATCAGTATGAAGTGGAAGTGGATGTATTGAGTCGTTTTAAGCATTAGTTCCTCTCATCTTGAAGAAAATTTTGTACCTTTTTCATAAAGCAATCTACCTTAAATATGATTATAAACAAAGATTTAGGATTTCCAAGAGACATCTTTCATCTTTAGCTTATTTTAGATCAACTCCTTTCCTACATAAATATGAATATGCTCTTTCTCTAATAACATGCAAGGAAATCTAACTAAACTCCACTAATGCATAAATCTGCCTATATAGCCCGTGATTTATTCTACTATGCCTCTTTATCCTCCTTTGGCTTGCTCTTTTTTTTTTTTTTTTTTTTTGATGATGGTGATGATGATTCGGCAACTTTATGGTTACGATCACTTTTTTTGGGGTGGAAGAAAGTGTAAACTTCTTGGTAACATGTAGCAACTTTTTTTTTTTTTTGATGACGGGGAAAAATTAAACCTCGATACAAGGTACAACCATTTTTTATGACGGAGAAGAGTCGTTTAAACTCCGATACAAGTGCTGTGAGATGGACTAAGGATGTAGAAACATGCAGTAGCAGGAGCTAGGATTTCAACAATTATGCTTTCGATACACGATACATATGCATGTTTATATATGAAAGTCATGTCACCAAAATAAACCTCCAAATCTACATGCCCTATCTTTCCACAATCCTAGATTATAATCAATTCCTTAGTAGATAAGTTACTACTTAAGATACAATTTTACACAAGTAGAGAAATCATCATTTGCCCTTTTTGACTCAAGTGATGTGGATATGCAATGCAATGCAATGCAAAGACTGAAAAAAAACATGCATGAAACAAGCATGGAAAAAAGAAAAAAAAAATAGAATGAACTTGAAAAAAAACAAAGCAACATGAACTTGAAAAATTAATGATATTTTTATATGTTTTTTTTATTTTTTTTCCCTTTTTTTTATTTATATTTTTATTTTTTATAACATGGATACTCCTGTTTATGAATCGGCCTCATTGTTGTCATCTTCTTCAATGTCCTCATCCAAAATGTACTCGTCATTATCACATTTCTTGAATAGCTTTATCCTTTTACCTGCAATCAAAGTTTTTAGTGCAACACCATTTAATTCACAAAGAGCATACGTACCATTGTTGACTTTTGATACAATGTATGGCCCAAACCACCGTTGAGTGAGCTTTTTGCGTGCATCATATTGAGAGTCGAACAATCACAGATATAGATGACAATGACCTTGCCAATCAACAAGACAAGGAAAGTAACCAAGATACTCAGCAACAACCAGAGGATACACATATGAGAGAGCAAGATGAGTTACCAATAGTAGAACCAGACACAATGGATGGAGCTGCATATATGATAGCAGTTCAAAGGCTATACACCACAATGGAGGATGTATGGGCAAGAAGTGAGCTGATAGAGCAATAGAACCACAAAATATTGTAATAGAAATTAGCGAACAGTGGGTTTGAGGCAACATTTGTCGATGCATTTAATATGTTAATTGAAACTAGGGGCATGGTGGAAGCACTCAACTTCCTGAAATGCAAACCTTTGCCACATTTCAACCCATGCTGCATCCGACTACTTTCACAATCAGATGAGTACATCCGAGTTTTGATAGATGCAAATATATCGAGCAGACACAATGATCGAGTACAACCATTGACATCAACACCACCCAGGGACCTCACTACTTCCATGGAACTACCTAACTCCCCTAAGCTCCCTCCATCACCCTCTACTGAAGAGACAATTGTATTTGAACCAAACCCTCAATCACCCCATCGAGCCTCACCAACCATTGTTGGCCCCTCACATGAGGTCGTACTAGCAATATCTTCACCCTCTATCACCACCTCCAATCCCATGACACCCATCTCCAATCCACAACCAAAGGCACCTAACTCTTTCCTACCTATCTCAACACAATCCATCCCGCCAACCTTACCATCAACTTCCCTAAATCCCTTGTGCAAACTTGTAATTAATTTGTTGCCACCAACACAATCATACACCATCACACCACTATACACAATTAGCACAATAGATCACACGTCCAATGACATGGACATTTCACCTTCCACTACACCACCACTCACAATTTCCACTTCACTCACCACCACACATACACTGATCACAACACACCCACTCTCCTCAACACACTTTTCCATAATCACTTCAGCATCGACTCCCCCTACCCACTTCCCGTTCCCTCTACATCTCACTCTCAACAACATTCCACCATGCATGTCACTTCTACGCTCTCATCATCAGTGGTTTGCATTGCAATCCAACAAATGCTTACTTGTATGCATCAAGTGAGGGATGAGTTCTCGTCTTTAGGATAGAGATACCATGCTTTGTAGTAGACCACGAGTCAACTCCAGGCTAGCCTAAATTCCGTAACTATAGAAAATGCTTCTCTCAATGCACGTTACTAGGAGATTAGGAAGTCATATCATACCATGGAGCTTGAGCTCGAGAGGAAAGCAAAAGAGGCAATAGTAGAGACTGAAGACCAGCTTCACCAATAGGTGAAAAGAAACATTCAACTCACAAGAAATATGGGACTTCTCTACTGTCACCTAGCATCAGCAAAAGGAGAAAATTAACACCTCCAAGAGCAGAATTGGGAGAATTTTGAAGCTTCCATGGACCATTTAGAAGATCCACTGAGCCCTAGTCGCTTCAAAGCTCTTCCTTCAGAAATTATAAAGATACTCCTAGAGGACCACACACGATTATAAGAGAACTATGATCGTTTATCAAAAGAATGTAATACACTATGAAGTGATAACACTGCATTGTATCTACGAGAACAACCTATAACACAACTACAGAAGATGTGACATCACCTAAGTTATTGGAAGAATTTCACACATTACGGGCACGAGTAACATAATTACAAAATCAGCTGACATAACAAATTGTAATTCCATGGTGAGACTCCATCATATGGAAATCTCTTACTATAGATATGTTGATCCCCACTAGTTTAGAATAAACGTGGGACTTCGTAAAAACATTAAATGTTTGATATTGTTATATAGATTGTTGTTCATACAAACTATTCTCGAGCATAGAAATTATACCCTCTTTTCCAAGAGTTGCGTAGACCTCTGATTGTCTCATTTACAAGATCTCCATGCAAGAACACAATCTTCACATCCATCTGGACAAAATCTAAGTCCTACTTTTTAACTTATCCAGGCATCATGTGTAATATATTCATGTTGACCACTATAGAGAATATTTTCTCAAAATCAATTTCTAGTTCTTATTTGAATCCTTTTGCAATCAGATAGCCTTTATGTTTTGAATCAGCACCATCTAAAGTGAGTTTAAAGTTGTGAAATCATTTACAAGGTAAAGATTTGTTATCCTTTGTCAAAGGAACCGATTCATAGGTACTTTTCTTTGGAATAGATCCAGCTAGTTAACTTTTCATGGCAGAGTCCCACTTCACATGATCATCTACATGCATTATATCTTTATAAAAAGAGGGCTCGCTTCCATCTATCATCATAATGAAATCAAAGCTTGGCGTAAATCTATCACGTGGACGAGAGGCACATGAAGATCATCTCAAAGGCTATTGATCAAGTACACTACTAGAATGTTCTTGTGTAATATTTATGTCAAGACTTCTATGTATAGAATTATTGCGCATGATAATAGGAGGACCCAACATCCTCATATAGCACTCTTCACAGTTGAACTTCTTGTATGGGTTTTCACATGACTATTTTTTGACATTGATCATGTTTCAAGATGCCATAAATGATATACAAACTCCCATTAGTTCCATAACCAAGAAGATTGCATTTTATATACTTAGGATCATTTTTATGTTTAATATCTATTAGGCTTGCTAGTGGCAAGTTTATAAATTTGTGTTAACTTGTATAATATAGGAATTCCAATAGTCAAAAAGTTGTAAGGGTTCCAACTAATGTACCATGCCCCATTATGTAAAAAAGCCCGACCTTCTATACTATAGAGGGCTAACAAAGCAAATATCCATATGAGGGCTAACAAAGAAAATATCCATATGAGAGTAGCATATCAAGTGTGATGCCGAAAGTGCAAGATGGACTAATGTGTTACGAAATTGAACTTGTGGGGAAATGTGCAGTGAGGATCCGGTGAAGTCCTTGATTAACATAACTATTTTGTTTGTCCAATTAAGTCCTTCTTCCTAAGTTGATGTGTAGATTTACATCATAAGAAAAAGAGTTCATTTGATATGTGGATATGTTACTGGTGGTTATTGTTCCACAATGAACAAAGCCTATTGTCTTACTATAAGGTATGTGCATAGTATGTGCATAGTCTCTGCAATCTGAGGTGCTTGAAGGTTAAGTAGAAATTGAAACAATAACTCAGTTCTTTGGTGTCAAAGTTTCCCTATTCCTAAACCCATAGTCGATGAAGCTTGAAGATGATGAGTCAACTTCCAGAAGAACATTGGCAACCATGATGAGAAGAACATTGGCAACCATGATGGGATGCGATGTTAGATGTGTGGAGGAATTTACTCTATCAATGTAATTATGGGAGATGCCAAAGAGCGTAGAGGTCATATGACATGTAGTTATGCCCTTTTTGTGATCCAAAAAGCTATACCCATGTTATAAGCAAGAGCAAGTTCTAGTGTCTTTGCCTGTAAGTGGAGGGTCCGCATGAAGCAATCTGGTTGTGGAACATGTTGGTATGGATTTTAGAGAACATATTGTGGTTTAAGTAGAACATAATTATTGTTGGAGTTAGACGTCTGCGGAAGCACGCGAATAGCACAAGGAAGAGGAAGAAGCTTGGGCACAACACACAAGACTGAATGTATTACTAGAGAATGTACAAAGATAAGTAGCCCATTAGGGCAATAGGCGTATATACAAGCCGGGGGAAAAAAACCTCCTAAAGAGGGAAAAAAGTGCCCAGGCGGTCCTAGAGTGTTCACACACATCACTACCTAAATATATCAACAAATCCCCCCTGGGAGTGATGCGGTGAACAAGGAGCTGGCACTCATGTATAAGGAAGTGCCGAGCTATGTGGAAATCACTCCACAAAAGGAAGTAAGCCCAAAGCTTTGCGGAAAGCTTCAAACTTCTCCCTAGGCAGAGCCTTCGTGAAAAGGTCTGCAATGTTCTCCTGCGTGGGCACATATGCCAAGCTGATCTCCCCAGCAGAGAACCTCTCCCTGACATAGTGATAATGCACCTCAATGTGCTTAGTGCGAGCATGGAACACAGGGTTCCTCGCAACTGCCAATGCGCTCTGACTGTCAGTGAAGATGGTTGGTGGCAGAAGACTAGCCAACACCCAAATCAGCCATAAGGCGTCTGAGCCACACACACTCAACAGTCGCTGTGAAAGCTGCCCTATACTCAGCCTCACAACTGGAAGTGGCCACAGTAGGCTGCTTCTTGCTCAACCAAGATATACATGAGCTACCAAGCATGAAGCAAAAACCACTGGTGGACACACGAGTGTCATAGCAACCAGCCCAATCTGAGTCAGAAAAAGCATGCAAATCTGGCGGTAGTGATCCCCCCTTGGGATAAAACAACCCAAGTAGCCGAGTACCACTCAAGTAGCGAAAGATGCGCTTAACCGCTTTCCAATGCGTGACTCCTGGGCAATGCATAAACCTGCTCATCTGTGAGACAGCAAACTGAATATCTGGCCGAGTAATGCATAAGTAAATCAAGCATCCAACAGCCTGCTGATAGAGAACAGCATCAAATGCATCTCCAGCATCATGAAGACTCAATCGTAAACCTGTCTCCATAGGAGTGGCAATAGGCTTACAGTCTTCAAGGCCAAAACGCTGCAATAATGTGTCAATATATTTCGTTTGACACAAAGCCATTCCACCATCAACTTGCATAAACTGAATGCCCAAATAGTGATGCAAATGCCCCAAATCAGACATCTCAAATGAGGCATGCAAATCAGCCTTGAAATCAGCAATATGCTTCTCAAGAGGACCAGTGAGCAGCATGTCGTCTACATAGACAACAATGATCAAAAGCACATCATTAGCACGCTTAACATATAAGGTGCTTTCAGTTGGACTGTTCTCAAAACCATGTGCAATCAGATAGGCATGTATTTTCTCATACCAAGCACGTGGTGCTTGCTTTAAACCATATAACGCCTTCTTTAACCTGCACACCTGGTTTTCATGCCCTTTCTGCACAAAGCCACGGGGCTGAAAAACATACACTTCTTCATGCAAGTCACCATTCATAAATGCTGTTTTAATGTCCAACTGATGTACATTCCAACCATGATGGGCTGCAAGTGCACAAATGCTCCGAACAGTAGTCATACGGCATGTAGGTGCAAAGGTCTCATCAAAATCAATGCCTCTTTCCTGCGCATAACCCTTTGCAACAAGCCTAGCCTTATACCTGTCAACTGTACCATCAGGTTTACGCTTCAGCTTGTATACCCACTTAGTGCCAATGGCCTTCTTGCCAGGAGGCAAGTCACATAAAGACCATGTACCATTCTTCATTATAGCATCATATTCAGATTGCATAGCAGCCATCCAATTTTCTGAATTTTGTGCTTCATCAAAAGAAACAGGCTCATTCTCATCACAGAGACTAGATGCAGCCATAGCATAGCAATCTGATGCAAAGGAGGTACTATGAGAGCCTGAACGAGTACGATATGACAAAGGTGCATCTAATTTGCTGTCACGCAAAGTCTGCACCAGCCATTTTGGCATAGTTTTTGCCTGTTCAATATCAGCTCTCTCATCAACAAGTGCATCATGTAAATCTGCATCAGAAATGGCATGATCTGCATCATCATATGAAACCTGCAAAGGTTGAGAAGTTGCCTCATTAGGACCAGCGCTAGCCTGTCCACCTGTAAAAAGAGGCATCAAAGTATCATACATGTCTTTGGAGCTAACAGATGTCTCCTTAGTACATGAAAGCAATGGCTGAATAGCATCTTCCACAAAGACAACATCACGGCTAACCAGAATGCGTTTAGTCTGTGGATGATACAGACGATAGCCTTTACTTTCAGAACTGTACCCAACAAAAATACATTTTACTGCCTTATCATCCAATTTTCTGCGATGTTGTTCAGGCACTAATGCATATGCCAAACAACCAAAAACACGCAGATGAGCAACAGATGGCTTGTGGTCATGCCAAGCCTCATATGGAGTGATAGACTGCAACGCTTTCGTGGGACACCTGTTCAGTACATATGCTGCACACATGATAGCCTCAAGCCAGAAACTATGTGGTAAAGCCTGACTTTTGACCATGCACCTCGCCATCTCCATGAGTGACCTGTTCTTTCGTTCAGCAACTCCATTCTGTTGAGGTGTATACGGCACTGTACACTGGTGTTTTATCCCACGTTCAGCCAGAAATGCATTAAAATCTGAAGACATATATTCCCCCCCTCGATCAGAACGGAGGGTGCCCATTTTACATGCTGACAGATTTTCAGCCAAAACCAAAAATTGTTTGAAGCACATGAACACTTCGGACTTTGCTTTAAGTGGATATACCCATGCATGCCTGGAAAAATCATCAATGAAAGTCACGAAGTAAAGGTAATTTCCAAAAGAGGGTGTCTGCATAGGACCACAGACATCACTATGTACAAGCTGCAATTTCTGCATAGCCCGAACTGAACCATCTTTTGGAAAGGAAGAACGCTGGATTTTGCCCAAAATACAGCCTTCACAAACATGTTTTCCAGGTGCCTCAAGTTTGGGCAAAGAGGACACCATTTCAGATTTCTGTAGGCGTAACAAACTAGCAAAATTCAGATGACCAAAGCGTGCATGCCAAAGCTTTGCATCTGTCATAGCCTGAGAATCATGAACTGCACATGCTGAATCATTCACAGATTTTTCATAGTCTATGAGCTTATACAGCCCACGACATAAAATGCCAGAAGCAATAATCACATCGCCATTTGAGAGATCATGGACTGTACACCTGTCATCAACGAATTTCACAACCAAGCCAATCTTGGCTAATGCAGAAACTGATAACAGGTTCTTTTTGATCCCTGGCACAAATAAAGCATCTGACAAAGTGAAAGAACTACCATCAGCAGTAGTCAAAATGATCTTACCAACTCCCATAACAGGATAAGAGGAGTTATTGGCGCATGTGACAGTATTCCCTGTAGGGGCAGGCTCGAGTGAAGAGAAGAAACTGCGCTGCGAGGTAATATGTTTGGTTGCCCCACTGTCAAAGTACCAAACATCTGAGTCTACTGCAGACATGCACTGATCATGAGAAGATGGGTCAAAACTGCAAACAGTAGTAAACACCCATTCTTCTTCCTGCACAAGATTTGCAGACTCTGTTTTTGGTGTAGAGGCCTCTGCAACAACCATTCCAGCCTCTTTCTTCTTTGCCTCTTTAGCAGCCAGTTTTGGACAGTTCTTTATAATATGATCATTTCCTTTACAGTACTTGCAGAACAATTTCTGCTTTTCTGATTTCTTCTCATCTTTATCCTGGTTCTTCGATTGTGCAGCATTTGCAGATTTCTGCTTACTAGTAGAAGAGCTCCATTTTCCTTTGCCCTCCATACACATAAATTGTCTAAAATATAATAGATTCCCATGATGCCAAAGCCCAAACCCGTGAAACATATACCTTATACATAGATGATGGTTACCTTTTCCAATATAAAAAAAATAATTGATAAGTTTAATTAATTCAATCTAATTCAGTAAAAAAAACACACACAAAATTGGTGACCCCGCTATAGTATTCCCTATAAAAATGGCAAGTTGAGAGTTTGCATCAACTTAAAAAAAGCTCGTTGTGTATTTGCAATCCATGAAAACTATTAACTTCCCATTGTACATTGCCTTTTGGAAAGAGTTGCTGGCAAGGAATTTTATAGCTTTCTTGATGGATTGTCACTATATGCTTTTGATGACCAACACAAAATGGAATGAATGGGGTTACACTATAGTAGGTATCCTCCCATGCACTCTAAATCCCTTCTATTATGATCAAAGATAGTTGTTGGATGCATGGGAAGTGTTTTGCATGCTCTTTGATATGGGAGCATTTTGCTTATGTAGGGTAGCATACAATTAGCCTGACCTATCATGGGTACTATTTGACTACCTAAACTTATACGGAATCCCTAGTTGAATGATCATTGACCTCTTTTTGGGATGACAATTCTCTATCCCATGCAAGAAAGACATGGAATCTTTTCCCAACAACCACCATCTCATAATCATACACAATCGCCTACAATGTTCTAAATTAAGACCTATGTTTGATGTTCACATGGATCTTCTCATTGGGAGCTCAATATATATGTACATTTGAGAGATGGATATTCAGTATTAACATAAGGAATAATTGGTGCTTCATCAACATAAGATAGACAGGTCACATATGCCAATGGATTGATAAATTGATGGAAAGGATCTCACATATTTGCCAAACAAAGTTAAAATATATGACCACCTCGAGGGAATCGAATGTAGTTATTTCGAATGTAGTTATTAGTATGTTGTGTAGTATTCAATGAATTTATTAAAAAAAGGGTAGTTAGCTTGACTGTTAAGAATTATGAATGGGAGATAAGTGAAGTATTTCTATGGTGATGCATGATGGTAGAATCTCCTTCTCGAGAGCTCCACAACGATACCCTTACTGTAGAAACTCGAACTCTAGTGCCACACATAGTATTATGCACAAGTATTGTAGAATACACAAAAAACACACAATACACAAACCACGAACACGAATTTCTTAAGTTCCAAATGCGATTGAACTTAGAGTTTGTCACTGACCAAGTCAATATATGGTTTATTAAAGAACATAAACAAAAGTTTCCAATGGCCATTTGGCCTTTCACATGGACATTAATGATAACAATCTCCCACTAAAGGCCAATATGGCCAAAATTATTATGGGAGAAAAATAAAGAATGATAATGAATACCTGAGTGTAAGTAACATAAAAAACACACTGTACACAAACCATGCACACAAATTTTTTAGGTCGTACAAATGCAATCGAACTTAAAGTCTTTAGATGACCAAGCCACTATATGTTTTATTAAAGAACATATACAAAAGTGTCTAGCGACCATTTGGCCTTTCACATGGACACTAACGATAACAATAAGAATGTGCATTTCATCATTATATGCATAAAGGAAGTCTTGAAAATGAACATAACAACATTCTTGAACAGAAGGTCATGTCATGCTAGAAAATTTAGAGACAAAAAAGTTCATCCATGAAATATGACATACGAGTACATGGCATATCCATGGAGGTGGATGAGATTTGTCTTTGTATATTTATATGAAAAGCCACTCTAAAGTTATATAGAGAGGAATAACACACAATGGTTTTACCCTTGTGTAAAACTAAGAGAGAGAAATGCATCACTGTAAGTATATTTAGGTAATGAGTGGGTGCAACAAATGAGCATGCAAAGTGTAAGAAAAAAAACTAGAGAAAGTATGGACATGGATGATCAATATTTGAACATATCATTTGGTTCACCAAATAAAAATGTTGAGCAACTATATATATGTGTGTGTGTGTGTGTGAAATTTCGATGATCATCCAAATATCATAGACCTCATCAACATCCAACATTTGACATATCAACACCATTCGCTCTCCTTAGAGGGGATTTGGAGGATATCTTATTACACACCAAATTTTATTATCTTTCTTTTTCTTCCGAGCATAGATTTGATTATATTTGAAGAAATATGCTTGCATAATTTCCGACAATCATAGGCAATTACATCAAAATCTTCATATTGAAATAAATAATAATGAGAAGATAGGCAAGGAAACATGCAAAAATGGCATCCTTTGCCTTTTTTTTTTACATTTGTCTATAAGTATGAAAATAATTTCATTCTCTATGTGTATCCCTCTCTATATATAATAAGAGAGTTTTTAAAAACAAACAAACAAATGATATATATATATATATATATATATATATATATATATATATATATATATATATATATATATATATAGAGAGAGAGAGAGAGAGAGAGAGAGAGAGAGAGAGAGAGAGAGATTTTTGTATATACTATATATAATATATAGATAAAGAAATATATATACACACAATATTTCTTTATCTATATATATACAACAATAACTCTCTCTCTTTCTCTCTCTCTCTCTCTCTCTCTCTCTCTCTATATATATATATATATATATATATATATATATATATATATATATATATATATATATATATATATATATATATATATACACACACACACAATATCTCGTTATCCATATATAAAACAATAACTCTCTCTCTCTCTTCTCTCTCTTCTCTCTCTTCTCTCTCTCTATATATATCTTCCTTGCTTGCTAGAGATACAGAAATATCTACACATACTTTCTTTCATTGAATATACTTGCAGCACATCGTGTGTGTTCATTTAGGTTGTTCGAGTATCATGAAAACGATCACTTTGTGATGTAATATTGTTCTCTGCTTATAAGAGCACTCTATAAAGCAACTCAACACATTGTTGGGGTATTTAAGGAAGCCCTCGAAGGGAGATGAAGATAGATTAACACAGTAAACTTTGGGGACACCTTAAAGAATCCGAAAAGTAAACCCCCATTACTTTGGGAACACTTGAAGAATCCAAAAAAGTTTATATTCCATGGAATTTAAATTGGCACTAGAGATAGGCCCCAAGACATATTAACCTTCTCTGTATTTCTTTTTAATATCTATAAGCTTATTAATATTTTTTAATGACATGATATTTGTAACGACACAAACCCAACCTCGTCAATACATCTAAGGGTATTTGAACTCGTGACCTCCCGATTAGGAGTTCGATAAACTAACCACTTACCTTAAAAGCCATGATTGAGGATCACTTCATAATCCTTCCTCTTAGGGTTTGGTTCAACCATATCTTACTTGTCCCTTTATGAAATTCTTCCTCTTTGATCGATCATTGTTCTCAACGATCTGCTTCTGAACTCCTTAGGGCACCTTTGAATTGATGTTTTCATCTTCGCACAGTTTCGTAAACCTCTTGTTTGTAACCTTGAACCCCTTTTTCTCAACCTCAATATCTCGAACGTTGTTCTCACCCATGCTTGGTATCCAGAACCCTCAATCAAGTGCTTCGCAAGGAAATTTTGCTCTTTTCAACGATATCTTATATGTCTCAATTTGAGATATGGATTAGAAGATACACTCCCATCTCAGTTGGGTAAATTTCTTTCATACACCTTGCCAAGTTGATGCCAGTGTTACATCCAAGGGGATTTGAACTCTTGACCTCCTGTTTAGGAATCCGATGGGCTAACAACTTGTCCCAAAAGCCATGGTTGAGGATTACTTCCTGATCCTCTCTTTTAGGGTGTGGTTCAACCATCTCCTACCTGTCACTTTATGACACTTGTTCTCTGTAAAAAAAAGGATCCCTCAATAATATGTCAAATATCTTTGATAGAGGAGGGGGCCTATGAGAATTAAAAATTGATAATAATATCTATGTTGGTGTGTAGTTCTACTTTTGCTTCGTTCTTTTGAACAAACGTTTAGTTTCCTTTATAATTCTTTGAACACAACTTCTACCCAATTCAATTGACCACTCACTTCCACAAGGGCCATCTTGTTATGTAAGAGTTAAAAGGTCTAATTGAGCAAGAGCAAGACCCCATGTCTCATGTGAATCTCCCCTTATAGAGGGAATATGCGAAAAAAAGTAAAATCTAGAGAATTGATGCCTGGGGAGCATTAAAAAATTATTTACGTTCTAAAATGAGGTCCTCATGTAAACATTCCAAGCACATGTAAAACAAACTTCAAACCAAAGATTGTGAAGAGGAATAAGATGATGGTTTGGGGGGGGGGAGGGGGGATAATGTGTTTAATGGGGATGACGACGAGAAAGAGGGAGAATGTATGAATCCGGAAGCGCAGAGGAACACAATGGGGGGGAAGAAATTTGGTTCGTCGATCCGACTTTTGTTTCTCGGTTCCCTCGCCTCAGTTTAAGCTGAGCTGCTGCGTCGCGGTCCGAAACGCTTCTACGGCGAATCTGTGGTACAGTGGCGAACCCTAATCCGTGCGTGAGAAGTGTTTCTGCTGCCGAATGCTCTTTCTTCATGATTTGGCTGTAAAGTTCTACAGCGTCGAAGGTGTTACCTGCTCCCAGCAGTCTCGTTACCTCGAAGTGTCGAGAGCCTCCTACGATCTCATTGTGCGCTTATTTGTTCCGAAATGTCAAATCTTGCTGAGGAATTGAATTTCAGGTTCCTGATCTTAGAGCTTACTTTCTGAGCTTGGTGGGGACCTCCTGTGTGTTCTGGATTTTTTCGGAGTTCAGGATCACAGCATTAGCTGTCACGGTTTTTGAAATTCGAGAATTCCCCAGACCTTTCGACTTCTGCTGTTCTTCATCTCAAATTTACGCAAGCCTTTGGTTACGCGGCGCAGTTATTTTCTTTCCGTTTTGCATATTCAACATTTCAGTGCTGGCAGTTCGTCATATTTTCTGTCAGAGAGGAATTTTCGAAAATATTGGAAATGATGGTGACTGATGAAGAAATCGTGATGAGGATTATACAGGTTCTGCAGAATGCAGATCTAACGACAACCACTACTGCTACAATTAGGAAGCAGCTGGAGGAGGATCTCGGGATCGATTTAACTGATAGAAAGGCCTTCATCAGAGAGCAGGTAGACCTTTACTTGCAAGCTCAACACGAGCATCAGCAACAGCAGAACCATCACATTTACCTGCAGCAGCAGCAGCAGTACTTTCATAATTTCCAGCAGCAGCAACAGCACCACCATCCACACCATCCCCATCCCCATCCCCATCCCCATCCCCATCATCAGCACCAACCTGCATATCTACAGCCGCATTACTATGCTCCCAATTTTGTGCCTCCACATGTAGTAGAAGAAGAGATCGAGGTTGATGAAGATACTTCAGTGCAGCTGGATCCTGAGCCAAAACGTCCTCCGAGGAAGGCTGATAGAGGGAAAAAAGATGCGTAAGTTTTTATTCCTTTCTGGAAACTTTTTATAGAGGTGATCTTCTTCCTCTTCTTTTTTTTTTTGGTTAACTGATGTTTTAGTCTTTTAAACATGGATAAATGTGATGTATCAGTGATCAGAGTTTTATTACGTTGAATGTGATCGGATCAGGGATTCCATCATACCCATATAAGAGCATGAATCCCACACAGAACACGTTTTTTCATGATTTGTATGTTGTGTGACATTTGAAGATCTCACGCCTACGTTTTGGACTCTAACTAATGAGATGCATATGTGTAGTTTGAATACCACTGGCTTTCCTTTCTAGAAATATTGTTGTGAGGTTGTATCAGCATGCGGCATAACTACAAAATCTGACATCGAGATTCTTTGTTCTAGGGTTACGAGCTTTCAATGTCGGATAGGAGACCATAGTGTGTATATATACTCTGCGGCAAACATTTTATACATAGTTTCTTATTGCCAATGTCTTTTACTTGGCCTCCAATGAATCTTGTCACAAAATTTAGCTGGCAAAGTTGGTCTGCTGATCGAAATTTGAAGAGGTTACCTAGGGAAAGGGAGATCTGTGAGGTCTTTAATCTTCCAATTTAATAGATTATAAGTCTATCTTTTTCTCTGTCCACAACGGATATTTTCTTGTTCTTTCTTTGTATCATTCTGTTTGCAATAGCCGTGCTCTTTTTCCACCTTGTGTTTGCATCACAGCTGTGCAACCTCCTAATGTTTTTGTTATCTTCTCACTGATCTAATGAAATCACCGGGCTTATACCATTCTTACACATAATAATGGTGGTATTGACTCTGACTCTCTTGGTAGATTAGGCAGCTTTGTGAAGATGATGTGTCATTTTTTTGTTGAATCTATACAAGTCTCAACTATATGACGAAATTAATGATTTTTGGAGACATATTATGGTTTGTTTGACACAATAATGCCATGAAAGTTTCATGATGTGCGCATTAATGATCCTAAGTGAAGGACAAAATCTTGTCATAAAATTCAATCAGTTAATAGCTTATTTGAAAGGTGCTATTTCATGAAATTGTTTGCCGTGTAAATGCAAGTGTTTGGAATGGCTGAACAGGGTATTACAGTGCTGCATGTACAGTTCATGTGTAACATTTTTTGATTATAAGTAAGTTTTTCTTCTGTATATTTGCTTAAATGTTTAGAGAATGATAAGAAGATGTGTTCATCATCTTCATATGACTAGACTCAATGTGGTGTAGTGTATATTATTCAAATTACGGGCTGAATTACTAGCTGATTTTGATAATTTTTCTTACAAAATGAGACAAATTCAAGTATGTATGAAAGATGGTTTAAATAACTCTTAATCATTATTTGCTTCCTCTTTTGGCGTGGAGACTCTTAACTGCTATGGCGGTATTATGATATTATATCATGAGATAACACGTGAATATGAAGCATGGAGTGCTCAAGTTGATGGTAGCTTCACTTTTGCACTAGATGTCATCATAGCATAAAAATTATATCAACTTTTCTTTTTGCAATATGAAGACTAGAAAAATGCTTAGAAAATTCACTAACCGTTTAATTTTTCCCAATGTTTATTCTTGATAATGCCAATGCTTGCAGTTTTGAGAGGTTTGCTTACCATTGTTCGTGCAAGTTTAGTGTAATCACAAATAAGAATGCTCACTTTGTAGGTGTTATTTAAAAAATGTTCAATTTCAAGACTTCCTTATCACATTCTTTCAAACAATAATGCACTATTCTTCCTATACATTCTAATGGATAACGATAAAAATATGGTAGTTAGTAAGATTTGTTGGTCATTTAGATTTGATTGTTTATGCTTATTGCCCTAGTATGACACACTGTTATGTTTGCTTACTTGCTCTCAATTATTATGTGGGAGGTT
>CM035441.1:21360784-21365784 GCA_020310875.1 Ceratopteris richardii
AACGACTAACTAGCTCCATCCTGTGCTAGTGGGTGGGATGTAATATGTGATACATAGGTGGAGGTGGAGTCAGGGCCACCCTGATGGCTGCAGCGGGATCGGCCATCATCTGGGATCGTCTCTCCTCCCTGGCGCGATGGTCACAAGCCTGGATCTCCGCAATCTGGTGTCGGTGAAGTCTCGGGGCCCGATATCCTATAGCACGGGGTCGTCTCCTAGCTCGAGATATCTGAGCCTGCTGAAGAGTCACCCCGCTCGGTATGTGGGCTGAGGGGGGGAGGGCTGCAGCACGTCGTGGAATAAAGAAGTCAGTGAGCTGACTCTGTCTCCCTCCTGTATGGAGTGCTACAGTAGGCTGGAGTAGGGAATCTCTGTGACTCTGTATCTCTAGTAAGAATCGCCCGAGCTGTCGCTGGTCTCTAGAGTCCATGACCTCTCGGAGGGTGGGCTGCCCTGCAAACAGAGTCTCGTATCTGCCTCTGATGCCATCATATGCGCTACATCTGCATACAAAGTGCTCCTCATCCTCCATCTCTACTCTGCATACTCTGCATATCCGCTCCTCTCTGGGAATGTCTGCGGCTCTGCCCGTCTCAATCTCGAGTCGGTGTGATGAGACTCTGAGCTGGCCAATCGCTACCCTCAAGCTATGAGGCATGTGAGTATCCATGTAGCGTGGTCGCTGGATGAAACCGTCAGCTAGTATGTCTATGAACTGGTCTCGATAGTGCGATAGTCTCGATCCCATGTGTGGTGTGTGCCATGTCTGACTAATATAGAGCTGCCAGAGATCCTGTCTGAGCACAACATTCCTCTCACGACGAGAGAGGTGGATGTGAGGTGAGTCTGGGTCATACTGAAAAGGCGGCAATCTGTCCATATCAAGTCCATGACTATCAAACCAGACTCTAACCTGAGTGTACCAAGCTCTCTCATATCCTAACTCTGATATCTGTATAGATGCCTCAAGAGCTCTGTGTGTGAGTCTATCTGTAGGGAGGTCCCTAATCCTCTGAATAAAGCAGATAGTCTGGAATAGTGCCTCTACTGCCATGGGTGGTGCAGCTAGCTCTGCCCTGATGATGTCATGTGGCACCGACTGTTTCCCACGAAATAATCGCGAGATCATACGTACCTGTGGCCTCTCGATCGCACTCCACTGGGTGACTGTGAGACCTGGGGCCCAAACCGTCGCAGCATACATCATAGCTGGTCTGACTAGTGTGTCAAATAGCCAGCCCTTCGTGCGGGGCTCCTGGAAGTGTGCTTGGTGACATCTCCGCTCTAACATGGCTAAAGCTGCATATCCGCGTGTGAGTCTATCGGTGGCTGCCTGTCTCATGCTGAAGGGGCCAGGCAAGCTCGTGAATGTGACTCCGAGATAGACATAGGAAGTGACCACCTCAATCTGTCCACCACCAGCTCTGAATCCTGCTCCATTCCTCACCATGGGGGAGGTGTGGAAGATCATGACCTTGGTCTTGCCAAGGTTTACTGTCAAGCCCCTCTGTGTACAAAACTCATCCAGGGCCTCAAGGTGGCGCTGTAATCCCTCGGGTGACTCTGAAATCAAGACAATGTCATCGGCATATAATAAAATGTGGACATGTGTACCTGCGAGGTCTGCACCCTCTCCTCCAGCTCGGAGAATGTAGTCCTCAATCTCGTCAATGTAGAGACCAAATAGAGTGGGAGAGAGTGGGCAGCCTTGCTTAACACCGATGGTGCTAGCAATGGCCTCAGACATACCTCCTGGACACCGTACCCTCCCAGTCACCTGCTCATAGAGTGCATAGATGGCCCAAATCATCCCTGATGGTACTCCCAAGCTCTGGAGGCGTTGGAAGAGCCTCTCTCGCGGCACTGTATCAAAAGCTTTGCGGAAGTCCACAAAGCAGCAATATAGCCTCTTCTTCCGCACCCTTGCCCCATCAATGAGGCAGCGCAGAATGAAGATGTGATCAATAGTAGAGAAAGCTCGTCGAAATCCTGCTTGGCCTCGTGCTCGTAGCCCCTCAGTCTCTGCATATGAACTGAGCTCTGCCTCAAGTATGGCACCGTATAGTTTGGCCATGGTGTGGCCAATCATGATGGTCCTGTAGTTCCCTGGATCCAGGGTGTCGCCAGATTTGTGGATAGGCACAATGGTGTGCCTAGTCCACTCCTCTGGGAAGCCCTCTCCTATAGCCCGGTTGAAGACATGTGCAATCAACGGGGCTATAGTGGAGCCTGCATATATGAGATGCTCGCTCTGCAATCCTGCGTGGTCTGTCGAACGTCCATGTCGAAGTCGTCGTATGGCCCTCTCAACCATCTTTGCTGTGAAGAGAGAAGAACTAGTAGGGCGAGGCTCAAGTGGCTGGGGAATGGGAGGCTGCCTAGGTACCTCATATAACCTCTGAGCATAATCATGCCATGTGTGTGGGTCTCTAATAGGTGTGGTCGGGCGTGGCTCTCGTAGGCTGCGCCATGCTGCAGCACTGTCCATACTCATAAAGAGATGGTATAGCTCAAGCTCCTGTGCCTCCTCAAAGGCTCGCCTCTTTCGACGTGTGAGAGTCTTCATCTGTCCCTTGGCCTCTCTCTCTGTGATCTCTCCCAATGCTCGCTGAGCTCGTAGTCGGCGGTAAAGATCTCTGCAATCCTCATCATACCAACGATGTTGTGGCATAGTCTCGGGAGGAGGTGTGTGACGAGAATGGATGGTGTGTGGGAAGGAGCTGATGGCTGATGTCTGAAGAACTGATGCTATCTGAGAGGTGAGTAGGGATAGTGGAGTGTCAGGATGAAGTAAGAGAAGACCCTGCTCGACTCGAGCCGCATATATGTGAGCTAGCTCGTGTGTGAAATGGATGGTGGTGTGTGGGATGCGTGCTGCGGGTATGCGTGTAGGGGTGTCTCCCTTCAGGGAGAGTGCGAGGTATGTGTGATCGGCCCCAATGGGTATGGGTGGGATGGTGAATGAGGTAAGTAGGTGGATGGCCTCTCTGGACCCCATGACGTAATCTACTGTACTTCCCCCGCCATCTGTGGCTGAGTGTGGTATGCATGTCAATCCTCCTGAGGTAGGCCACTGAGTCATCCCGTTATAGATAACGAGATTATGTCGAGAGCCTAGTCTGAGTAGGTGAGTGCCATAGTGAGTGTGTGTAGGGTCAGCTGAAGCTCGAGCTGTAGACTCATCCTCTATGGTATGTAGTATCTCCGGGTCTTCTGGGTCAAATATCTCACACTGATCATTGCCTGTCCTGGCATTGAAGTCTCCCATAAGGA
Organism: Ceratopteris richardii; assembly: GCA_020310875.1. Taxonomy (NCBI): domain Eukaryota; kingdom Viridiplantae; phylum Streptophyta; class Polypodiopsida; order Polypodiales; family Pteridaceae; genus Ceratopteris; species Ceratopteris richardii. The sequence continues at coordinate 21,364,058 of CM035441.1, forward strand.
AGACTTCCCCTAATGCAGAGTACTCTGTAATCTCTTCTGACAAGCAAGTGTATGGTGAGTCCTCCTCTCGATCTATGATAGCGAAACGCGAGCTAGAAGGAGCAAAGTAGCATAATGCTATGAAGATGATCCGCTCCTGCGAGAGCTGGAGTCGAATCCAAAGATATCTGGCCTGTGAATCACGTGCGACTATCTGTATCCTGCTCTGAAGTCCATCTCTAAAGAGTATGGCTACTCCTCCTGATCCTCGGGTGGTATGCTGACGTGTACACTCTCTGTATGTGGACTCCCACTGAAAACCGTGGACACGAGGTAGGCCCCGGTCCGGGCTCTCATGTGTCTCTGTGAGCATAATGATGTCTTTGCCTTTGCGCACCTCTTCCAATCTCTCTGGGTGTGTCCATAGATCTCCATTGCAGTTCCAAACTGCAAGGTGTATCTCCTCGAGTGTCTCACAGGCCGCGAATCCCTATGGGATGGCCTTGCCATCAATGATGACACGACCATCTCTGTATGAAGCCTTCTTTCCTTCTTTGCGAGCTTGATGTACTCTCGGCATGCATGCACGACGGTGTGCTACCTGCATGGGTGTGAGATCATCGTCAAGGTAGATGGGGGGGCCATCAAGTGCTCTCAAAATCACCCTCTTGCGTAGGAAAGTAGATCTTATATCTTCGGAAGGGAAGTGTAGAATGAGAGCTCTCTTCTTCGTGGGGTCTCGTCCCGTTCTCCAAGACTTGATGAATGGGAGGGACTCCTCTTTGTAGCCGAGTATCTTGCATAGTGTCTTCCCATCGGACTCGGGGGTAGAGCCTTCTTTTTCTTCAATGCCCGTGATGCGTACATTGAGACGGCGGGCATGTCTCATCTTTTCTTCCTCAATAGTGGTGTGCACGATGAGGGCTTCTTCCTTTTGTGCTTTCTCTTTGGCTTCTTTTTTGATGTTCTTCTTCACTATGTCGATCCACCCTTCTTTGGTAGCTTCTAATTTGTTTTCCATGCTCTCGGTCAAGGATTTGGTGAGTTCTTCTTTGAGAGCTTCTGTCTTGTTCATATTAATCTCTCCTTCCTCGGGTGTAAGAGAGACCATTGAAGCTTTGAGGAGCTCCAATTCCTCTTTCATGTTTGCCCTCTCCTTAGCCCATTCTTCTTTCTCTTTCTGCCATGCTTCCCTCTCCTTATGATATGTTTCTACTTCCTTCTCGAGCTTTGAGAGGCGGCTGATGATGGCCGTGATAGTGGAGTCCACCATCTTCTTGTTTTCTTTGATAGCTATGGTCAGTTTGTCCTCCATTTTTGTCAAATCGTCCTTCTTAGCCGTAGCGCTCATTGCATTCGAAGATGAAAAAATGCTCAGAGTACTGAGCCTAAAGACTTGCGATGAAGACGGGAGCGCGCCCGATGCGCGATGGAGCAAGGGTGGGAGTGGCTAATAACTGTAGGAAACAGTTATTAGTCCGGGGCAGAGACACACTGTTTCAGAGAGAGAGAGAGACAGAGAGAGAGAGAGAGAGAGAGAGAGAGAGAGAGAGAGAGAGAGAGAGAGAGAGAGAGAGAGAGAGAGAGAGAGAGAGAGAGAGAGAGAGAGAGAGAGAGAGAGAGAGAGAGAGAGAGAGAGAGAGAGAGAGAGAGAGAGAGAGAGAGAGAGAGAGAGATTCTTGGTCCGGGGTTAGGGTTAAATTAAGGATTGGGTTCTCAAGTTAAGGTTAGGGTTCAGGTTCGGTCTA
>CM035441.1:21370784-21375784 GCA_020310875.1 Ceratopteris richardii
TGAATATGTATCCACTTGTGGATTTACGTGTATCCACATCACCAGCCATGTCAGAGTCACAAAAGCGTTTCAGCTCCAATGGGTCTTTGCCATAGCAAATGCATTTATTTTTGGTCCTCTTTAAGTACCTCAAAATGGACTTTATTGCTTTCCAATGAGCTTTGCCTGGATTGGCCATAAACCGGCTCACAACTCCCACTGAATGGGCAATGTCCGGCCTAGTTGCAACCATAGCATACATAAGTGAGCCACAAGCTGAAGCATAAGGCACATTTTGCATGTCATTGATTGCTTCTTGTGTTTTGGGACAATCTTCCTTGGAAACTTTAACATATGGCTGCAATGGCACTCCAAGAGGCTTTGCATCAGCCATGTTAAATCTGTCCAGCACCTTTTCAATGTATTTTTCCTGCGACAAATACAATATGTGCTGGTCCCTTTGTCTTCTAATCCTCACTCCAAGGACATGCTCTGCTGCCCCAAGGTCTTTCATTGAGAAAGCAGATTTCAGCTGCTGTTTAAGAGCATCAATGGTGTCTCTTTTCTTATCGGCAATCAGCATATCGTCAACATATAAGACAAGAATAATAGGGCTGCCATCTACATCAGTTTTCGTATACAAACAGTGATCAGCATGGCTTCTTTTATACCCTTGTTTGAGCATGAAAGCATCAAACTTCTTGTACCATGTCTAGAAGCTTGTTTCAGCCCATACAAGCTTCTATTGAGCTTACATACCAAATGTTCCTTTCCAGGAATAACAAACCCCTCTGGCTGTTTCATGTAAAGCTCTTCATCAACATCACCATGCAAGAAAGCTGTATGTACATCCATTTGGTCTAATTCCAAATCAAGAGCAGCTACTATTGCAAATAACACTCGCAAAGTGGTCATCTTCACCACAGGAGAGAATACTTCTTGGAAATCTATGCCTTTGGTCTGGGCATATCCCTTTGCAACCAGCCTTGCTTTGTACTTGGGTTTTCCATCAACTGTTTTGATTTTATACACCCATTTGTTAGGAATGGCTTTCCTTTCTTTGGGTAATTCAACCAAATCCCAAGTATCATTAGCATGCATCTCTTCCTGCATAGCAAGCTCCCACTTGCTGCTGTGTTCACATGCCTTTGCCTCTTTGTATGTGAGAGGCTCACCTTCATCTGTCAACAAAATGTAATGCAATGAAGGATCAAATCTACTCACATTCCTTCTAAGACGAGTAGATCTTCTCACCCAATGATCCACATTGTCAGGCAATGGGTCTACATCAGGTGGTATGATCAAATCATTATTATTAGGCTGCTGTCCATTGTTTCCAGCACCATTTTCAGCATTATTATTCGGCTGCATATTCCCTTCAGGAGCCTCATTTTGCTGTCCAACATCTTCTGGCTCAAAAACCACTGGATCGTCAACATTTTCAGTCCTTTGTGGTGCATCCTGAGGGTCAAAATTGGACCTAACAGGTGGCTGGTCATGCTGAAATCTTACCCTTTTATGGTTATCTTTTGGGGCACAATTGTTTTGAAGCAGCCTTGCCTCATTAAAAACAACATCCCGGCTGCGTACGACCTTCTTGAGCTGAGGTATCCAAATCCTGTAGCCCATTTCACCTTCTTCACCATATCCCATGAAGAGGCCTTTAATGGACTTAGCATCAAGCTTGTTTCTCAGCTCAGGCCTTATATGCACAAACGCCTCGCAGCCAAAGACACGTAAGTGATCATATGAAGCAGGTTTGCCAGACCAAACCTCTTCAGGGATGTCACCTTTTAAAGACATGTGAGGGGATCTATTGCACACATGTACTGCAGTTTTGAGTGCCTCTCCCCAAAATCCATGAGGGAGATTAGCTGTGGACAACATGCATCTCACCCTCTCACAAAGTGTCCTATTGTAACGTTCAGCCACACCATTAGAAGAGGGGCTGTATGGAACAGTAAGCTCCCTCTTAATGCCCAAATTTTCACAAAATTTCTGAAATTCAGCACTTGTATACTCACCACCATTGTCCGTACGCAAGCATTTCAGCTTTCTACCTGTTTGGGTGGTCAGAAATGCATGAAAACGCTTAAACGCAGCAAATGCTTCATCCTTTGATTTAAGCAATTGAACCCAAATTTTTCTAGAAAAATCATCAACAAAGGAGATGAAATATAAAGCACCCCCATAGATTTGGTGGGCATGCTACATACATCAGAATGAACAAGATCAAGTACACAAGACTTACGAGACACACCAGAATAAAAGGAACGTTTTACTTGCTTTCCATATTGACATTCATTACAAAAGTCAAGCTTTGTGCCTTTAGCATCAAGCTTCTTTAAGTTACAAAGCCTAGTGAGACCCTTTTGGCTCATATGGTCAAGTCTCTTATGCCACAACTCCATATGGGAGTGAACTTCAGCCAAAGCAATGAAGTTGCCTGATAAGGCCTTTCCATGCAAGCAATAGAGAGTTCCCTTCTTTGTGCCTTTCACAATCAGCCTTGAACCTTTAGTCATTTTCCATGATCCTTTCTCAAAGAGAATGCTATAACCATGCAAATCCATTTGACCCACAGAAAGCAAGCTCTTCTTGATCCCTGGTACATAACGCACATTATGCAAGACCAGCTCATTAGTGCCATTTGTAGCCAAATGCACTGTGCCAATACCCTCAATGGAACATGCATGATTGTTTCCAAGGTATACATGGCCATGGCTGCCTGCAATAAAAGTAGAAAAACACTCCTTGATAGGAGTCACATGGAATGAAGCACCAAAATCTACTATCCAAGTCTGGGCCAATGCATCATTGACGGTCAGCAAAGCATCTATGACATCACTCTTAGTGATTGACATGTCCTGTGCATGAACATTTAGAGAAGGATCAAATGCATGAGTGTCATCAGCTGAGAAAGTAGCGCATAAAATGTCCTCTGCATCTGACAGCTCCTCTATGACTACACTAGAAGCCACATTGGCCTTCTCCTTGTCCTTTTGGCTGTCCTGTGCATCAGTTTTGTCTTCTTTCCTGTCCTTCTTCTTATCTCCAAAATTCTTCTTCCTATCAAGCTCTGCTTTGTAATAGCGGCAATTGGGTTTCTTGTGACCTTTCCTGCCACACTTATAGCATGTCACATCATTGCTTTTGCCTTTGCTGCTATTCCCCCTTTCCCTGCTTTTACTCTTATTCTTATGTGCATAATTACTCTTTTTATCTGTCCTGCCTCTAACCATGTTGGCTGAGCTGCCTCCTTCTCCACCTTCTTTTCTCCTGATCTCTTCATTAAGAATAGAACCCCTAACACCATCAAAAGTCAAGTTGGGGTTATTGGACAATGAGACTACCAATGTCTCCCAAGAGTGAGGCAATGTCATAAGCAAGAAAATGGCTTTAAGCTTATCATCGAAAGGAGGCATTCCTGAGTCCTGCAACTGTGACAAAGTACCTGTAAACGATGACAAGTGTTCAGCTGCACTCTTGGACTCATCAAGCTGCATGCCAACAAGCTTCCGCATCAGGTGTACTTGGTTAACAGGCGTAGTATTTTCATACGTCGCCTTGAGTTTTGCCCATAACTCAAAAGCAGTGGTCAAACCTCGTCGGATACAGCCATCTTAATGTATATAATGGCCTTCTGGTTTCTCTGCCTCCAATGCCCTGTCACAATCCTTCAAGAAGAGGATTCCCTGAATTCTCTCCTTCCATAAGTCAAAACCTGTTCCCTCAAACCGTCGAATCTCAAATAGATTCTTCACATCTGAGGAGGATGACGGCATAGTTGCACAATGAAAAAAAACTGCTGGAATTTTGGGCAAATGCACCAAAATCAAAGTGCAGCCTCCAAAAATGATGCACTACAGCTCCAAATGGTCACAGGAGCAATTTGGGACAAAAATGGGGTGATTCTGGGCACAAAACTGATCTCTGAATTTTCTGCGCAGAGAATTTCAGAAACTCAATTTATGCTCAAAAACAACTAATTTTGTTGTTTTTAACCTCAAAGAATGTACATAAGGCTAATACTCAGCCTTTAGATGCATGTAGGAGCAAAAGCCCCAATTTTTGCCACTGTTTTACAAGAAATTATGGCAAAATACTCCACAACTTCTCATACATAGGTTAATTTTGCTGAAACTATAGAAATTACAGCAAAATGTATCTCCCACTGTGTGTGCTCAGCCAGTTTAGAGTGAGAAGACCTGCAAAAACTCAGAAATTTGCTGGAAAATCTGATATTTTTGCTGAAAAACACCTGTTCTTGCTGGAAACTTTGAGATTTTGCTGAAAAACACCTGTTCTTCGCGATAAAATCAGAGAAAAATCACTTTCTTCGCGACAAAAAGCTGGAACATCACTGAAAATGATGGTACAGCAGATTTTGGACCCTTTCTTCGCGATGAAACCTGATGATTTTGCCAAATGGTGAGTGTATGCTGCTGTAGAGAACCTGCGCAGCAGATTTGAGGCCCAATATAGGCTCTGATACCAGTTGTTGAGCTGAGGAGATGTGCTCAGGTGATGGAGCAGCTGTGGTAATACCCCCCTTGGCTGAGTAGAAGGGCTGGAAGTGCAAGGAGCAGCCCACGCAGCAGATAGATAGAGATGGAGAGAGAAATTCGAATTTGGAGAGAGGCAGCTTGTTTGGGGGCTTCACTAAAGAAAGAAGTGAGCCCTAAGTTTATTTGAGTTCACTTTTATAGGACCTGGCCAAGTTCACATTGAACTTGGCCAAAAGAATAAATAATGAGTACATTAAGCCTTATAAAAGGCCTATACAAATGTGTACAAATAAGGGGGTCATTTAGGACCTTTACCCCAACAGATAGGAGCACAAACATTAACAATTTCACGTGCACTCCTCCAAAAAAAAGCACTTAACACTATGGAAGAAACATCCTCTGCTTTTTGTGTCCTAGATACTTTCTTCCTAGTGTATTCAGAAGACACAATCATAGATCGCAAGCCATTGTATACTCTTTCATCAAGTAAATTAGAGAGCATAATAAACATGT
>CM035441.1:21390784-21408284 GCA_020310875.1 Ceratopteris richardii
AAGGACTTTTACATACCATGGTGAATGACAAAGTATAAAATAAAATAAAAATATCTCATAATGAATAAAGCCTTTGATTTTTCTTGTGGAGGTCCTCAATGCCTCCTTATGTATATGATGTAACCTTTGTGAATTCTTTTTCTTTGTTTTTTCTGGAAAACTGCTGAGGATCTAGTTTGTTTTATATATTTGGATTTAAGATTGAAACTCTTATTTTGAGGGTCAAGTATAAAAGCTAAAAGAAATAAAGAAAATCTGCTGCTGTCTTTTTTTGGTGAAAAATATCTTTGAAATGTGTTTGGGTAACCTTTATGCAAATCAGTCATAAATATTTGTTCTTCTGGGTCTAGGCAGGTCTTTCCTTCACATGGATTGGTTGAGCTAGTATGCATCATGTTTATAACGGAAATATTAGTTTGGTTCTGACTAATTTAGCTGGAAGGATGCTTTTGTATCTGTTCCTATGTTTCATGATCTCATATTATCCCAAAGTATGTTTTGTGTACCAACAAAGTTTTACTGAGACTAACTAGCTGGTGAATTTGCACCCAGGCTTCAACAGAGGAAGGTTCAAGGAAAGTGTATATGCTTCTTCAAAATAAAGCATTGTGGTCTGTCAGTTGGTATACACTTTTCAGCTCTATTGGTGTATATGAGCAACAGTTTAAGCAAAGCCTTCAAACTTCTGGATCTTTGTTACCACCTTTTCAAGAAGGGGATGCAAGAGCTTTGGAGGCTTACTTGAGAGTTTTAAAGCAGGTCTTTACAAACCATTGCCAACAGTCATTTTTGCTCCTCAAGATTGGGTTTTTATTTCATGGATTTCATTCCCTATATTCGATTTCAGTGAAGTCTATTGGCTAAAGATGCAGTACTTTATTTCTGAGAAAAGATTTAAAATAGCCCATGCTAGAATTTTTCATATCGGTATTCTCTGTGTTTTCTCATTGAATCCTGATATGTGCTTAAGCCCTTTGATTCTTATGATGAAACCTTTAGGTAAACCATGTTGGGTGTGTATGTCTTCCTTTGTGGTCTATCATCCGAGTCTCTCGGTATGTGCATATAAAGTTGTGTGTGTGCATGCATGTGAATGTGTTTATTTATGTCTGTGCATGCTTCTACATCTATTTATTGATTTTGTGAACTTTAAGTTATAGCTATGCAATATGGCTGCTATCGTGATATTGTTCCTATGGTTTATCTTTCTGAACTTTGAAGCATGAAGAAAATGATGTAATGCATTGCAGGTTATGAAATTCGGCAACAAGCACGAAAAGTCTCAGTGGTTTCCTGATATTGAAGCATTGTTCAAGCTTCTCCCATATGAGAATGTTCCACCGTTCCTCAAAGTATTACTTTAGAATTAAGTTCTTCAGGGTATGCCTTTGCTGATCAAATTTTCAGAGTCTATGTCTGTTTATGTTGATATCAGGGTGCTCTAAGAGATGCAATAGCAACATTTTCTGGTGTCTCTCCTCTTATGAATGAACGGATATGGTCATTCCTTGAGCAGTATGATCTTCCTATGACTGTTGCACCCACGACAACCAGATATGGAGTCCAGCCTCACACAGCTCAAGTTGGGTCATTATCTTGGAGTCCTCTTATTGAACATCCATGCTAGCTAACTGGTACTTTTTTCAATCTTTACATAGTTTTCACATGTATTCTCAGGTGTATGACATGGCATTTGAATTGAATGAAGTGGAGGCGAGAAGAGAAGAATATCCATCCACTCTATCCTATATCAATTTATTAAACGTACTCATCTCATCTGAGATAGATACTGGGGATAGAGGGTCAAGGTAATGCTTAATGGTTCCTAATTTAATCAATAAATCTGGTTAGTGTGCTTAAAAATGGCCACTGGTGAATCATTTCAGTGGCTTATGTGCAATTATTATTATTATTTTTTTTTGGGGGTAAATTACTCTTATAACTTTTAATGTAGATATCTTGGTATATTCAAATTTATCCGGGATCATGTGTTTGGAACATTCTCTCAGAGGGCCTACTCTGATACAAAGCAGAAATGGCAACTTGTTGTGGCTTGCCTTAAGCACTTCCAAATGTGAGGCAGTAGAGGATGCAATTTTTTTTAAAGATTGGTGTTTTCAACTTTCATATTATTAACTTGAGGGCTTGTGTTTCAGGATGTTAAGCATGTTCAGTCCTACAGAAGAGGAGATCCGTAGCCACTTGAATTATCTTCCAGGTAAATTGGCAGTATCAGTTCCTGAAGGACATGGCTCTTCAGATGTTGGGCGAACTGCAGAGCTTCCGGTTATTGAAGTGATGAAGGTGCTCCTGTTCTAATACATTTCATTGATCAAATTTTTCCTGTTATCCATTTATGGATGGAAGCACTATTCTAAGTGTAGAGCAAAAGAGTGTTAGTTGACGAAGGGTGGTGCAGGAGAGGGAGCATGGAGACAAGGAGGGACTGGAGGGATAAGATGGTTTCTATCATTAATGTGAGACTTGTGTGTAAATAATAATGGGAGACTTCAAAGAATTCCGTCTACAGACAGTGGGAGGGCACACACATGCATAATTTATTTTTTTCATGTGAAGTTTAAAGCTGACAGAATCAACTCAGTGAGAAGCTTTTGAACTCTTTGAACTTTGTGGGACAAGGTTATCAATAAAGCTCTTGGATGGTTTGTTGCTACTAAGGATTAGATAGAGAGTTATTGATTTCCTACTGTATGCATGGAAATTCTTCAAGTTTAAGAAATGAGTGCTGGGGAGAAGCTATTAAAAAAGAGTTGAATTTTTGGGCTAAGACATACAAAAAACATATAAAGTCATTAAGAGAATCCAAGATATAGGGTCAAGCTATCATTTATGCCATCAAGGCAGGATCATGTGATAGAGGGACTGACTGTGTCGAGGAGAGAAGATTTAAAATTTCTAGAATAGCACCTTCTTCAGAAGGGTATGTCTATTTGTAATTTGGTAAGAGGTAAGCAATGACAGATCAATAAACTTGAAAATTAGGGAAGTCCGCCTGAGATGTTAACACAAGGGATGGAGTCTTCATTTGGAACTTGGAAGTGGAAAATAATGTGAGCCAGAGTTTCAAGAGTCTATTGTACCCACTGAATAGAACTCAGTTTAAATTCAGCTGAATTGCATCAAGGGATTGTGACCCACAATACAATGGTCAAATCGGGAACGGGAAGTCCAATTCAAGTGTAAAAACTGTGGGAAGTCTAATTCAAGCTTATTGGTCGTTCAATTCAAGTGTAAAACTATGGTTCTTTTTTTCCAAGGGCCTTTTTGAGTATACTTTGTAGAATGCTTAAGCCACTGATCAATCATCCTTGAGTTGATTTTGTTCAAAGAAGTTTGATACTGAAGGAAATAGGCTGAAACTAGTCTGGAATGCTCATTACATAGATCTTCTAGATATAGTTATATCCAGCCCCCAGGGTTTGTAAGCTTCTCCAAGGTCCTTTGAGGGATCTCCAACTATTTCACATAAGAGCACAAAACTTTTTTTAGCATAGTGGTAAAAAATAGTGTTTTTTTGCTAAAAATAGAAACCTTTTAAATTCTTCTCGATTCAAATCTCTGGAATGATTCTTCCTACAATTTTTTCGTATCATACCTACTTAGGCCTGCCTTGAAATGTAGGCATTTTCAGATGTTTGTGTGTTGGCCTTTTGATTTCTATACTATGTAAAGCTTGAAAGCATTATTTATGATGTTGTATATATGGTTATATATGATGTATGTGTTGACTTATAGACACTTTTATGTGATAAAATCTTGATTGTTATTTGGGTCCCAACATTTTAAACTATTTAAACGATTAAAACTCATTTTGAACCTCACATTTTATTTTTCTCATTCATGCTATATTCTGTAGTCATTGGAGCATGGTATGCTGTGACCTGTCACTGCGAGGCAAGAGCAATCAGTGGTAGCTTCAGAGAATGATGAGGACTGCATGAGATATTCTTTTGTGTTTCAGCTGGATATGTGGTCTGTTGTGGATTGAATCTTATAATTGATGAGTTTGTGAAAGAAATACAGATTAGTTTGTCATAGAGATAGAGGCTAGTGTATATTTGCTTAGAGAGGTAGAAAAACTGTGAGAAATTTGGAAGCAGATCATGCATCCTCTTAGGAGTACTGTAGCTAACCCTGATAAAACAATTTGAACCTTGTACTAGTCATCCCCTGTTTAGGTGGTGAGAAGACTTAGGAACTTGAAGGAGAGAGTCCGAAGCTTCTTTGGAGAGGTTATTCTGGCTATGCATAGCTATTGAAAGGTTATCCTGGTGATGAGGATGTATCAAGTGCTGTGTACCGTATGTTGCTTTTTCTTTCCTTTTTCCAATTTCTGAATCTTGTATGATATACCCTTGGACTTCATTGAAAATTGTTTGTTGGAAAAAATGGACATCATATCATGGGGCTATTTTTCTGTTGTGGGCTGTCAAAGCTCAAAGGAAACATGTTCCTGTTACTAAAGAATTTTCAAATATGTAACTCTGTTTCTTTTGATTCAGGACCTTATGAGTGGAAAGACAATTTTCCGAAACCTTTTGAGTATAATAATGCTAGGAGTGAATACAGTATTGGAAGAACGTGTCCGTCAATGCTATGGTGCTTATTTGGAGGAGGCAATTTCTCTCTGCTTAGAACTTTTGCTTCTTGGTTTCAGCAAGGATTTGTTGTATGCAGATTGCGGGCGGCCTCTTTATCATGTACAACATCTGAATTTTTGTTTTATGTCTTTCTTACCTCAAAACCAGTCATGTTTGAATGTTCCCAAATGGATATCAAAAATGCTGATAGGAATGACAAATTAGTTTTGTGTCTGTAGCCTGTTGATGTGGTGCTTGCCCATGACAGTAGACAAATAATCGCATTGTTGGAGTACATTCGTTATGATTCTTCACATAAAATCCAACAATGCTCTATAAAGATAATGAGCATTTTAAGGTAATCCTTTCTGATGCCTCCGATTCTTTTTGTGTATTTTGGGATGTATTTTCTGACACACACCTTTTTGCCCCCCCCCCCCCCCCCCCCCCCCCCCGCCCCCCCCCCCCCCCGGGGGCCACTTATGTATGTATTTTTTCACTACTATTTAAACACAAATTCATTAAATTATCCAGATTTAGTAGGGAATGCATTTGCATGCATACTGAAGGGATGTTCATGCATATTGAAGGGACGTTTACTACTATTTAAACACAATTTCATTAAATCATCCAGATTTAGTAGGGAATGCATTTGCATGCATATTCATAATCAAATTGGGGAGTCATTTATTCATTTGATAAATTAACTCATGTATCATTATCAAGGTTCAAATACAATGTTCTTAGGTTCACGAAGTGCATCTAAACTTACTTTTCTAGTAATGCTTCATACCTGGAGTTGTTTCTTACAATAATCTTTAACTGATATTTTTTTTGACATCAAATTCCACAAATAAATTTTATTCAATAAATCAGCTGATTTTATTGACAATTACAAAAAAAAAAAAGTAAGCTTGGATTGAAAAATTTTAAGTGAACCATCTGTGTAGCCAGTTGAGGATCCATTTGTTTAGATCATGTTGATTCTCGAAGTCATGATTGACTAAAGGATTTCATTACCCAAAGCATAGATTTGTCTTTTACAAGCATCGTACCTTTGGGATTAATGTTGGTTTTTGAAATTTTGTAGTGTACGGCAATCTCAGTTGGTATCCATCATTTTGGAGGCAGGTGTGGCAGATAGCTTAATAGAAGATTATGCCTCCTGTTTAGAGGCAAGAAGTCAGGATGCATGTGCCCCAGAAAGCTCAAAGGAAGATTCTGGTTTTCTGATATTGCAGGTAGCACTCTGTAGGTTTTCCTTTTTAAATATAAGCAAGTGTACATAGATGATCTCCATCCATACACCTGCATATACATACAGACAGACACACACGCGCGCACACTCTCTCTCTCTCTCTCTCTCTCTTATTTATGTCATCATAAACTCTGGAACATAAATATTTCCATGTATTTTTGATGCAGCTTATGATAAGTAATTTGGAACGACCTGCACCAAACATCACACATTTACTCCTGAAATTCGATGTTGATTTCCCAGTAGAGAGGACTATACTTCAACCTAAACGGCACTACAGGTTGCGTGATTCGTTTGGCTACTACTATTAATGAATGTGTTCGCAAGTTATCATAATTGCTTTCCATGCAATGAATGGAAATTTATGAAACTGTGAAAGCAGGTAGAGGTACCACTTACAATACTTAAGTGATAAGTTTGAAGGTATGTGGCTGTGATCATTGATGTGTAGTTGCTTTCTGGATCTTGTATCTTCTATTTGTGTGTACATGTACCATATCAATAATGTCTGCATGAATACTGCCATACACAATCATGGTTGCTTTCTTACAATGCGTGGTAAAGAGGGAAAGATATGAAAATTATTGACTGTCAAAAATGAATTTGTTAATTGAGTTGCTGAAAAACGTTATTGTGGTTGCATGGAATGATGCATAGAAAGTATGAGAACATGCCACACTCCTTGAGAGATGGTAGCTTTGCTTAAGTTCCTCAGATTGATTCTTATTCTAGTCTTCAACATTGGTGTCCCATAATTCTCATGGGAGTCCTCTATGAGATTACAATGAAAGCTATTGCTAATTATATTTGGAGCTTCGTTGCATCTTTCGAATCTTACTCAGTTTGGCTTTATCAAGGATGTATCCATCATCCATTCATGACAACATTGACTTACCCATCAAAATGGCGTCATCTTGAGGATTGAATTTGTGAGAGCTTTTGACAGAATGGATTATCGTTTTATTAGGATTGGGTTCAAAAGTAAGGTGGCTTGTATATTTTATTCTGTCAAGAGACGATTTTTTCCCTCTGAGCAGATGCCTCTCTTACATTGCCCATCACTTTGCATAGAGGTATCTGATACAGCTGCCCCCTCAGTCCTCTATTGTGTGCAATCACCAGATAGGTAGGGCCAGAGTTACCGCTCTTTGTGGACTTAGATTTGGTGTTCGAACATCTTAGACCTGGGCTTCATAGACGAAACATTTCTTTTTCTTGCAGGTATGGACCTAAGTGATGTAGCCTCTTTAGTTTGAATTGACGGCTGGATGTTAACAGTGCCAAACCTAAACTCATTCTTGTCAACTACAATCCATCCAGGATTTGCCATAGAATGGGCTACAAATAGAAAAGTATTAAAACCTGAAGTACGGATTAAAGGCTATCCACTGAACTACTGGTTGGTTGACAGAGCGCGTACCAAGCTTCTTATTTACATGATTGTAATTTCTCGGAAACTTAGGGCCACGGCCTTCTTTAGATCTGTGGATATGCTTCTCTGTCTTCTGTATGCTCTTTTCATGGGCCTTGTAAGATGGATCTTGATTGACAAGGCTCTTTGGTTTATCCATTCCTACTTCACCGATACAAGTTCGCCTCTCCTCGTTCATCATCAACTGATGTTTGGATGCCTGTATAATAGAGTGTGGTGTAAATTGTGATGCAGGGAATGGAGTTTATTGATTTTAACAACCTTTATCAAATGATGAACTAATGCAGTTTGCATTTTATGGCATTTTCTTATCTGCTTTTCTGGGTTTTCCTTTAGTTGTTTGCGAGTCTTGTTGAATGAGCTAGAGAAGCTCAGCAGGCATAAGGTGAATGCGGCTCTTCATGAATTGGGTTTACAGGTAACTATGTTGGTCTGAGAAAGATGCTAGGAATATCGTACTCTGCTCCAGTGTAATGATCAAATTGCTTTGATTGACAGCTGATGTATGAGCTGTGCATCAATAATCTCACTGGTCCAGCAATGATTGAATTACTGCAAACAGAGAAGTACAATTTTTTCTCAAAGGTAAGTTAAGTCTGTTTCAGCTTGGTTAGGCATCTTCTTCCGCATGTTAGTGAATGCTTCTCCTTTAAAATTGCAGCACCTTGAGACATTTGCTTGCCAGCCACTTCCACAACGTAAAGTTGATCAAGTTCTACGTATCAGCCAACTTCACCAGGTGATATGTTCAATTTGTTTTGAAGTGACTATGGACTTAAACTTTCCACTGGAGAATTTTTGGGAAGTTTGAATGTGGTTTTGTTTTTTGTGCATGTTCTCTTTGGTCTTCACCTGTGAGCATGTGAATATGATCAACTGTTGGTGTGGGTGTAGTATGGATATCAGGGCAGATTCGGAGCTTTGCACCCAAAGTTTTTTGAGTTCATGCGGTGCAGTGCTTCCGGCGCCATCTGGTGCCATAAATTCAGCGTTACATAATTTAAAGAATTATTACTAAAAAAACAGATGCCTGCTGCGACGAATCTTCTTCCTCCACTTTGTGACCTTAGTGAACTTCAACCCATGAGCAGATGAGCATAGCCTTGAGGCTCAAACCTTCAATGATCTTACCTATAACTAGTCGTGAGCCTCAGCCTTTGATTTCTACTTGATTCTTGAATCTTGTGAGAGAGCTAGAGATTCCACACAGACACACACAGATTATTAGCCAATAACCAATGTCCGTACATACATTAAGAGAGAGTTTATTAGCAAATAGTGAACTATAATACGTGCTTTCTTTATTTGTGGTATAAATGTCATAATATATGTATATAATACATCTTTTGGGTATATGTGTATTTGTAACAACGCACCTTACCCTGGGATACCATTCGGTCCTCACACCTTACGTGCACCGAATTGAACGCACCGAGCACACTTGACTGCCTGGGGGGGGGAGAGAGAGAGAGAGAGAGAGAGAGAGAGAGAGAGAGAGAGAGAGAGAGAGAGAGAGAGAGAGAGAGAGAGAGAGAGAGAGAGAGAGAGAGAGAGAGAGAGAGAGAGAGAGAGAGAGAGAGAGAGAGAGAGAGAGAGAGAGAGAGAGAGAGAGAGAGAGAGAGAAAGAGAAAGGTATATTAACGTCTTCCAAAGGCCAAACTTGGCCTATGTGACAAAATCATATGCGACTGTGGTAATCTCTGTGTAGCAATGGAAAGGAAAAAAATACTCGCTACACAAAACTGTGTAGGCGGAAAACAACAAAGGATGGTGGTACCTGTAATGAGGAGGTAGTGGGAATAAAATAATGGTGCTTGGGGGGAGAGTGGCTCTGGCTCAACAGATAATGACCACCTGATACAAAGGGGAGCCATGAGGGAGTGAATATGTATACCCTAAGTGCTGATGATGGGTGGAGGTGGGTGGAGTATATGGTACATCGGCGGCGGTAGGAGTGCCTCCTGGAGGAAGCCTGTCCAAGTGGTGGTAGTGTGCCTATGCTCCATCATGTAGTCGTGGGCTATCCTGATGCGTGAGATATCCTCCTGGTGTAGTCGTGGTCGTCGGTACCCAACCAGATGTGGTCGGCGTCGCACTCTCTGTGCCGCTGCCTGCTGGAGTGTGAGCCCTATGCCTCTGGGAGGCGGGTCCGTCCGATGTGGACCAACGCGCTCAAAATACTGAGTAATAGTCTGCTGGGTACTCACCCGTTTCTGGTGTGTAGGCTCTAGCATCTGATCTCGTCTCTCATATGCAGCCATGAGGAAACGCCCCATCCTCCGCTGGTCTGCAGTGGTCATGCATAACTGGAGTGACTCCTCTATCTGGAATTGTGCTCGTAGGTCCGAGTATGCTGGGCATATGATAACGAGGTGCTCCTCACTCTCTATCTCTGTATGGCATACTGGGCACCACCTCTCCTCTCGAGGGACTCCTCTAGCCCGACCCCTCTCGATCTCGAGCTGATGTGATGAAACTCGAAGCTGCCCAATGATGACTCGAAGGTGGTGTGGTAGGTATGTCTGCATGTAGCGTGGAGTCTTAATGAAGCCCTGGTTTGAAGTCCGTAGAAAATGCTCACGGTAGTGAAGCATTTTCGGTGTCAATGTCCTCCCCGAGCTCATCCATGTCCTCTGTATGTATGTATGCCATATCTCCTATTGGATGATAATCTGCGGTCTCTCTAGTGCTGTCCATGATGATGTAGCTAATCCCGGTCCCCATATAGCTGCACCATACATGAGTGCTGGGGTAACTAAAGTGTCGAAGAGCCACCCCTTTGTGCAGGGCTCCTGAAAATATGCCTGGTGACACTGTCTCTCCATCAAAGCTAGCGCTACGTATCCACGTGTGATGCGATCACGGGCTGCCTGAGACATGGAGAAAACCCCAGAGGTTGCTGTGAAAGTCACTCCCAAGTAGACATATGAACCAACTACCTCAATGGGTCCGCCTGCCGCTGTGAAAGAACTGTGTCTCCTCACCTGTGCTGATGTATGGAAGATCAAAACCTTGGTTTTACCAAGGTTCACTGATAACCCTCTATGTGTACAAAAATCATCTAGGCCGTGTAGGTGACGCTGTAGACCCTCTGCAGACTCTGAAACGAGCACAATATCATCAGCATATAAAAGAATGTGGATAGTAGTCCCTCGTACCTCAATGCCCTCTCCTCCTTGATTCCATATGAAGTCCACTATCTTGTCAATGTATAAACCAAAAAGGGTGGGTGAGAGGGGGCACCCTTGCTTCACCCCGATGGTGCTAGCAAGTGAATCCGATAGACCGCCTGGGCATCTGACTCTACTTGATACTCTCTCATATAAGGCGTAGATCCCCCATATCATCTCCTCTGGAGCCCCGATATCGTGTAAACGTCTGAAGAGCCTCTCCCTGGGAACTGTGTCGAAGGCTTTGCGGAAGTCCACAAAGCAACAGTACAATCTCCTCTTCCTCACTTGTGCCTGGTCAATCAAGCATCTCAAAGTGAAGATGTGGTCAATGGTAGAGTAATCTCGTCTGAATCTTGCCTACCCGGGGCTCTGACGCCCTTCCTCTCGGCAAGAGTGCTCAACTCTGTCTCTAGCACTGCCCCATATAACTTGGCCAATATGGGGCCAATCATGATCGTCCGGTATGTGGATGGATCCATAACATCACCTGACTTATGAATGGGCACAATGGTGTGCTCAGTCCATGAGTTAGGAAACCCTTCAACCAATGCTCGGTCGAAGAGGTGGGCAATGAGGGGTGCTAGGGTCGTGCATCCGTAGATGAGATGCTCTGCCTGTAAACCGAACTGGTCATGGGCCCTTCCATGTTGTAGATGGGCAATGGCACGGCTCACCATAGTCGATGTGAAGAAGTCACAAGTAGTGGGGCGTGAGCTCTGTGGCATGGGAATGGGGGGCTGGTCAGGGATCTCGTATAGGTTCTGCGCATAGCTATGCCAAGTGCTCGGGTCTCGAATGGGTGTCTGCTTTCTCCTCTCTCTCAGGTGTCACCATGCCACTGCACTATCCCGGCTCATGAGAAAGTGATAGATATCCCAGTACTATCTCTCCTCCCATTTTCGCCGCTTGCGACGGGTAAGGCTCCGCATGCGTCGCTGTGCCTGCCTGTGTGTAATATCCCCCCTATGCTCTAAAATCCGTAGGTGCTTCTTGAGCTCTCGACAATCTATATCGTACCAGCGATTTTGGGGCATGGATCCCGTGCGTGGAGGGTGTGTATGTGTGTGGTGTGGAAAGCTTTGTAGGGCTGAGTCATGTAGGATAGTGGTGATCTGCGATGTGAGTGTGTCTAGTGGTGATAGTGGGTCGAGGGAGAGTAGGCGGGTGTGTAAGTGGTGTGCATAAACATGTGAGAGCTCGTGTGTGAAGTGTATTGTGGTGTGTGGCTCAATGAGTGTGGGAGGGTCTAATGCAATATGAGATGAAAGTGTGAACGTGATAAATGTATGGTCGGCACCGAGTGGACGTCGTCCAATACTAAGTGAGGGAATAAGTGAAGCTCCAGAAATGGTACCCAAAATGTAGTCAACCGTGCTCTCGCCTCCCCCGTGAGGGAAGCAAGCAAGTCCACCTGAGCCTGGCCAACGGTGCATCCCGTTATATATAACGAGACGATGTCGACTGCCTAGCTCAAGTAAATGTCTGCCATACCCGGTGGTGTCTTGACCCATATCTGCTGATACTCTGCTGGTCCCTGTCTCGACTGGATCTCTGCTCTTCATGATCTGTGGATGCTCCATAGCATATGACTCGCACTGATGTGACTGGGTGCGGCCGTTGAAGTCCCCCATGAGGAAGACTTCACCTAGGGTGCTGTAATGTAGTATCTCATCCGAAAGTGCTGTGTATGGTGAATCTCTGTCCCGAGTCGGTCCCCCATGGTCATATCCTGCATATCTGGATCCCCCTGGTGGGAAGTAGCATATGGCAATGTAGACCCAGCTCTCCGGTGCTATCTCCATGCGAACCCACATGTATCGTGCCTCCTCGTCTCTACCTATGATGTGGATCCGGCTCTGTATCTCCTGTCTAAATATGATGGAGACTCCCCCTGATCCTCGTGCTGTACTCTGTCTTGTCGTGGCCCTGAATGGAGATTCCCAATGAAAGCCTGCAATGTGTGGGAGGCTTCTTTCGGGGCTCTCATGAGTCTCTGTGATGCAAGCAAAGTCATGCATATCTAGGATCTCCTCCAGTCGGTCTGGCCGTGTCCAAAGTGCTCCATTGCAGTTCCACACCACTCCCCTGAGTGGTGACCCCTGGTGTGGTGTTGCCTCATAGGCCGCGTATCCCTATTTGATAGGGCGTCCATCTATAAAGACTCTACTGTCGCGGTAAAAAGCCTTCTTTCCTTCTCTCCTTGCTGAGGCATACATGCCTTTCTGTGCCCTATCTGCATTTTTGTGAGGTCCTCGTCCATGAATAAAGATTCACCTGGAAGTCTTCTTAGTATGGATCGCTTTTTGAAAAAAGCAATTCTATCCTTTGCTGATCTCATGTGTAATATAAGAGCTCGAGGTTTTGTGTGATCTTTTCCGGCTCTCCAGGCATGGGTGAATGGCATATCGCTATATCCTAGTTGACGACATATATGTGATGCATCAGCCTCAGCAGATGTTCCTTCAGGGAGGCTTGTGATCCTTACATGTAGTCTACGGACCTGTCTAAGTCTCTCCTCTTCAAGTGTGTCTTGCACCCTGATGTATTCATCTCTGATTGCCTCTTCCTTTACTTCTTTTTTAATACTTTTGCATACGACTTCAACCCAAGTGTTTTGGGTTGATTCTACCTCTGATCTGACCTTCTTTTGGATGTTCTTTATTTCTTCTTTCAGATCATCTATTTTGGTAATTTCTCCCTCTTCTTTGGAGATCTTCATGTGGATGATTTCTTCTTGAAGACGATGTGTTTCAGCTTTCCATTCATCCCTGTCTTCTTTGAGTTGTTTGATTTGATCCTCAAGAGCTTTTATTCTTTCTGTTGCCTTCCTCATCTCTTGATTAAGAGCCCTGTCTGCCTCTTTTTTTCTTCTCTTATGGCTTTATTTATCATCTCTTCCACATCCTGCTTCTCGAGTTTTGCCATGACCGACAAATTGTTGTGAGGCCCAAAGAGGTGATCCGCTTCAGGCTTTTGCAGTCCTCATCAGTTTAGAATTTATGAGAAACAGAGAGGCATGATGGGCAGGTTTGGTTAGCTTTCGGGCGGTTAGGGTTTCAGTTTTACAGGTTTGAACAGTTAGGGTGTCAGCTGACCTCGTAAAAAACCAAACAGAGCTGCAAAACCCTAAAATAACATGACGAAACCCTAAAAAACCCTAAAAACAGACCTCAGAGAGAGAGAGAGAGAGAGAGAGAGAG
Source organism: Ceratopteris richardii (assembly GCA_020310875.1). NCBI lineage: Eukaryota > Viridiplantae > Streptophyta > Polypodiopsida > Polypodiales > Pteridaceae > Ceratopteris > Ceratopteris richardii. Next base: position 21,404,449 of record CM035441.1, read on the forward strand.
AGAGAGAGAGAGAGAGAGAGAGAGAGAGAGAGAGAGAGAGAGAGAGAGAGAGAGAGAGAGAGAGAGAGAGAGAGAGAGAGAGAGAGAGAGAGAGAGAGAGAGAGAGAGAGAGAGAGAGAGAGAGAGAGAGAGAGAGAGAGAGAGAGAGAGAGAGAGAGAGAGAGAGTCATATTAACGTCTTCTGGGGGCCAAACTTGGCCTATGAGACAAAAGCCATGTACAAGTGTATTAACCATGTGTAGAAAATGAAATGAAATAAACACAAAGCTATCTAGGGCTAAAAGGCCGGGGAGACGTGGCTCTGACTCAGCAGATAGTGGCCACCTAATACAGGGGGATCCATAATATGAGTGAGTAAAACACCCTAGCTACTGGTGATGGGGGGAGGTGGGTGAGCTTAGATAATCTGTATGTGTGCTTTTATTGATTTGTATTTAGCTGAAGGCAGCTGTTGCATCTTTATAGCTAATAGGTTAGCTATTCTAGTATATGCCTCTATTCTATTGGATGTTTGTGTGTTGCGTTGCAAATAAGAGTCGTTTGGATAAGTCAGAGTTGTTGTATCTTTAGAAGCTCTCTATCTTTTGGACAAGAAAAGTTTAATTTTATTTGAAAAAGCAGACTATGTATTTTGGTGGTGGCGTGAATTTTGATACGATGATTTATGGAAAATTATTGCAGAGAGCATGGTTATTGAAACTCTTGGCAGTTCAACTTCATGTCAGTGACATGGATGTAATTATTCAACGTGGCAACTGTCAGCATCTGCTATCACTAGTGTTCTCTGAAGAAACAGAGAGCAGAGAGGAAGATGGGAGCAGTCTTGCTATCTTTGGTGTCCCGATTTTAGGAAGTGTTTCATCGACAAGACTGCATAGAATGAAGGTATGCTTTTGTTCTTTTTCCTCTTTTTTAGGCTATATTCTAAAAGCATTGGTTTATGAAATCAATGAAAGCAATGAGCTTGGTCATCATGAGCCAGTGTCAAGTTTCTGCAGGCACTAGATCTGCTTGATATTGTACAGTTTGAACCACCAAGTATTGAGTCAGAACCTCCTTGGGAGTCGCATGGTGTGAAGGAAGATTTGATGGTAAGTCTTTGAGCATCATTTTCTACACTTATTTCTATTATACCAAAATCATGTTTGTCTTGTATTTTATCAGGTCAGTGAAATACTTCGAAACTATAGAACAGTAGATGAAGGTGGTGTATATTATCGTTCAGAGAGAGGGGATCGTCTAATAGATCTTACAGCATTTAGAGACTGCTTATGGCAGGTAATTGACAATGCTTTCTCTTGACAGAAAATTTGAACAAGCTGCAGGAAATGGTTTACTCCTATAATTGCAGGAGTACAAGCGTCTTGATATTTGGCAAAATATATCTGCCAATGAACAAAGGCAGGCCAGTTTAAGGGAAGGTGTGCAGCAGTTACTAAGGTGGGCTTGGAAATTCAACAAGAATGTTGAGGAGCGGGCAGCTCAGCTACATATGCTTACAGGCTGGTCACAAATAGTTGAGGTTGTTAATCTGTTAGTTGTGCTTGTCACATACAGTTGACCAACACTACTGTTACCTGAAGCAATATCCATTGATGCAGGTTGCAATATCAAGACGGTTTGAGCTTCTTGATTTCAGTCTACATATCTTATTCGAGTAAGTGAAAACTTCATTTTTCAGTTTAAATCTTGCAAAGAAGAACAAGGCTTTGAGACTTTTGTCAAACCATAGGATTTTGGATGCTTCTTTAACGGCTTCAATATCAGAAAATGCTTCCCTCAAGATGGCAATCTGTTTAAGCAATGTATGAAATTTATATATCGGCTACATATGTTTTTTGGTCCGAATGTATAATGTAATGATTTCGATAGTAAATATGTACTGTTAATTGTAGGTAGTTATGACTTGTATTGCAAAATTGCAAGAGCTTAGTTTCAGTTGTGCATCTGGTGAAGGCACCGATAACGTAACCTGCATCGATCTACTTTTCTCAACAAGACTATCAAATAGTGCATGCCAAACTATATTTTCTAAGCTCATAGCGGCAATATTGAGATATGAGACATCAGAGACACTACGTGTCAGGTAAATCTCTTCAAATGTTTTTTTATTCATTAAGTACTTTCTTAAGATAAGGAAAACCTGAGAGACTGTTTAACAATGTTTATTATGTTTTAGAAGAGCTTTTTCAACTCATATTAGAAACAATGATAACTGCTCACATCCACATTCTAAACACATCATAAACATTAAAGTATGTAGAGAGTAAAATTATGCTTGGTGCATCAGCTCCGGAGCACTTAACCAAACTGCTCAGCAGTGCAAGTGATTTATATAATGACACACACATTAGTGCATCTGTGAACTAAATGTTCGGTCAAGCTTCATGAGTAGTCTTGAACTCATAACATGGCCAGTAGTGGATGCTCTCATTGGCTGAGTGAATGTGGGTAATATCAAGCTTTTCTGTCTTTGAAAGTAAAATCCAAATGGTTGCAAGTATATGCTGTCAATTTTCAATTTGGTCAGTTCACCTTTGCCATTCTACCAAGCATCACAGAGTTTGTTGCATCATCCATCTATGCTTGGGACACAATTTTCTTCCACATTTAGAAAGACCTCTTCCTATGTGGGAAAAGCTTTCCGGAACAGAGATCCATACTGCTTTACATTCTACATTAGACTGACCATCACTGGTGTTAGATCATCCTTATTTTCTGGGTTAATCTATCAACACAGCATTAAGCAATTGTATGTCATCACACTTTATATATCATTCATCTACAAAGTATGTAGTGTATATGATCTCGTACCAAGGTGGTACATAGCCAAGGCGAATTCTCATACTAGGCCGGATATTATTTATGAAGTATCGATTCTTAACGTTGAAGAAGAGGGTATCTGATATCATTGGCAAGTAACAGTTTGCAGAACCAAATAAAATATGTGAAACTAAAGGAAAATGGACAAGAAATCGTCAGCAAGTATCAAAGCTGATAGTTCTCTTGGGATACACTGATTTTGTTTCAGAGATGCTTTGATGTTACTTTCATCTTCGATATTAAGGTGAAGAATATGGGGAAGTATAAGACATGCCAGGTGACCATGATTTTGCCAAACTTGTTTAGGAGTCATGAATAGTGCACATAGTTCCTTACTGTATCATTTTGTGCAAGGAAAAAAATGTTCTCAAGGGTAAGGGTTGGGATGTTGGAGGCGAATTACAAGTCGTTCCAGAAGGCTAAGCAAGTGATGCCACCATGCACTCTGCAGAGGTCCTGCATTATGTGGAGTTGAGTAGAAAGATCATACATTCTCATCGATGGCACTGACAGAGACTTGTGTTTATCTTTCTGAGTCAGCGTCCTTAAAGGAGCCTCAATGGAAGTTGGTCTTCAATGTCAGGGTGTGAGGAAATGGCTGAACAGTCAAAGGGCATTGATAAATCTGTCAAGGGGGCTCTCCCTAAATCTGAGGATGCCAGGGCATGCCTGTAAATATAATGGTCTCTGAAACTCTGCATATGCATGCATGCTCTTGTATAGTGAGAGGTCTGCAACTGTATAAGTATTATCTAGGACTATCCCTGGTCTGCAGGGCAGGCATGAACTCATCAGGTCCTCTTAAGTGCGCGAGCACAGAAAGGGCTTGGAGTTCAGAGATGAGTCCGAGCTAACTTCAAATGTAGTGACTCGTGTTAAGGAGCTTGAAATACAAATATCTGGCCTTAGAGTAAGGTGGTTGATCCCGGGATTAAAGCTGCAGTGCTAATAAACTTCCTCCCCAATCTTTAAAATTAAAACTGCTATACGATTGGGCTATTTTCCAGCAGTTT
>CM035441.1:21426124-21438624 GCA_020310875.1 Ceratopteris richardii
CGTCTAGCTAGACTCACTTGAGCCTGCTATAGTGTCACTCCTCGTTGGGAATCAGGTGGGGAGGGGATTCTAGACCTCTTGAAAAAGTCAGTGAGATGTAGCTGTCTCCTCTCCCCATGCGTAGCTGCGTGTGAGAGTGGTAAGAGTGCATCTCTATTCTGTTGAATCTCTATCAAGAAACTTCATAACTGTCTCTGATTTCGGGAGTCCAAAATCTCTCGTAGGGTGGGAGGTCCTCTGAACAAAGTCTCATATCTGTCTCTAATAAGAGTGTATGCTCTGCATCGACGTACGAAATGCTCCTCAGTCTCCACCTCCTCTCTGCACAGTTCGCAAATTTGCTCCTCTCTCTGGACCTTATTGTGTCCCCCACTGTCGATCTCCAGTCTCTGTGATGCGACCCTAAGTTGGCCAGTTGCTACTGGTGAACTCTATGGCATAAAGATTTCCATATAGTGTGGTCTCTGTCTGAACCCATCCGACATAATGGTGAGAAACCTGTCTCTGTAGTCTGACATCCTTCCCTCTAAATAGGGTGATCTCCATACGCTCCTGATGTAGAGCCTCCATAAGTTCTGTCTGAACACCTGATTCCTCTCGTTGCGAGAGAGGTGATAGTAAGGCGAGTCCGAACCAAGTTGTGACATGTGAGTACAAGGCTCTATCATGTCCACTCTGAGATAACTGTATAGCTGCCTCAAAAGCTCTACGAGTGAGTCTGTCATGTGGTAACTCCCTCACCCTCTAACTGAAACTCAGTGTTTGGATAGTGCCTCGACGACCATGGGTGGTGCCGAGAGCTCTGCTCAGATGATGTCATGTGGTATGGTCTGCATCCACGGAACAAGCGTGAGATCATACATACCTAGGGACTCTCAATCTGTGCCCACTATCGACCGTCAAGCTTGGTGCCCATACTGTCGCTGAATACGTTAGGGGTTACTAGTGTAGGGAAAAGCCACGCCTTCATGCGAGGCTCCTAAAATTGTGCCTGGTGGCACCTATGCTCTAGCCTGGCCAAGGCTAAATACCCTCGTGTGAGTCTGTCAGTAGCTGCCTGCCTCATGGTGAAAGGTCGTGGTAGACTGGTGAAAGTAACTCTCAAGTAGACGTATGTAGTAACCACCTCCATGTGCCCTCCTGCTACGGTCAAGATGGCTGCACTCCTCACTGCAGTGGATGTGTGAGAGATCATGACCTTGGTCTTGCCAAGGTTCACAACCAGCCCTCTATGTGAGCAAAAATCATCCAAAGCTCCAAGGTGGCATTGAAGCCCTCGTGTGATTGAGAGAGAGAGAGAGAGAGAGAGAGAGAGAGAGAGAGAGAGAGAGAGAGAGAGAGAGAGAGAGAGAGAGAGAGAGAGAGAGAGAGAGAGAGAGAGAGAGAGAGAGAGAGAGAGAGAGAGAGAGAGAGAGAGAGAGAGAGAGAGAGAGAGAGAGAGAGAGAGAGAAAGAAAGAGAAGAGAAAAAGTGTTTTCACGTCTATTAGGAGGCCGAACTCGGCCTATGAGACAAATCGATGTACATGGGTGTATCTTCTGTCAATCAGAAAAGATAAAAGTGCTGAAAAGAAACTGGTTAAGCTGATATAGATCTCCGTAGTATGCATGTGGGGATACCCATGAAAGTGGTGGGGGGTGTATGGAGTGCGATATCTATGATAGTCTATATGCAAAAGGGTAGTACAACAACCATGAGAATGCATCTAAAACGACTAACTAGCTCCATCCTGTGCTAGTGGGTGGGATGTAATATGTGATACATAGGTGGAGGTGGAGTCAGGGCCACCCTGATGGCTGCAATGGGATCGGCCATCATCTGGGATCGTCTCTCCTCCATGGCGCGATGGTCACAAGCCTGGATCTCCGCAATCTGGTGTCGGTGAAGTCTCGGGGCCCGATATCCTATAGCACGGGGTCGTCTCCTAGCTCGAGATATCTGAGCCTGCTGAAGAGTCACCCCGCTCGGTATGTGGGCTGAGGGGGGGAGGGCTGCAGCACGTCGTGGAATAAAGAAGTCAGTGAGCTGACTCTGTCTCCCTCCTGTATGGAGTGCTACAGTAGGCTGGAGTAGGGAATCTCTGTGACTCTGTATCTCTAGTAAGAATCGCCCGAGCTGTCGCTGGTCTCTAGAGTCCATGATCTCTCGGAGGGTGGGCTGCCCTGCAAACAGAGTCTCGTATCTGCCTCTGATGCCATCATATGCGCTACATCTGCATACAAAGTGCTCCTCATCCTCCATCTCTACTCTGCATACTCTGCATATCCGCTCCTCTCTGGGAATGTCTGCGGCTCTGCCCGTCTCAATCTCGAGTCGGTGTGATGAGACTCTCAGCTGGCCAATCGCTACCCTCAAGCTATGAGGCATGTGAGTATCCATGTAGCGTGGTCGCTGGATGAAACCGTCAGCTAGTATGTCTATGAACTGGTCTCGATAGTGCGATAGTCTCGATCCCATGTGTGGTGTGTGCCATGTCTGACTAATGTAGAGCTGCGAGAGATCCTGCCTGAGCACAACATTCCTCTCACGACGAGAGAGGTGGATGTGAGGTGAGTCTGGGTCATACTGAAAAGGCGGCAATCTGTCCATATCAAGTCCATGACTATCAAACCAGACTCTAACCTGAGTGTACCAAGCTCTCTCATATCCTAACTCTGATATCTGTATAGATGCCTCAAGAGCTCTGTGTGTGAGTCTATCTGTAGGGAGGTCCCTAATCCTCTGAATAAAGCAGATAGTCTGGAATAGTGCCTCTACTGCCATGGGTGGTGCAGCTAGCTCTGCCCTGATGATGTCATGTGGCACCGATTGTTTCCCACGAAATAATCGAGAGATCATACGTACCTGTGGCCTCTCGATCGCACTCCACTAGGTGACTGTGAGACCTTGGGCCCAAACCGTCGCAGCATACATCATAGCTGGTCTGACCAGTGTGTCAAATAGCAAGCCCTTCGTGCGGGGCTCTTGGAAGTGTGCTTGGTGACATCTCCGCTCTAACATGGCTAAAGCTGCATATCCGCGTGTGAGTCTATCGATGGCTGCCTGTCTCATGCTGAAGGGGCTAGGCAAGCTCGTGAATGTGACTCCGAGATAGACATAGGAAGTGACCACCTCAATCTGTCCACCACCAGCTCTGAATCCTGCTCCATTCCTCACCATGGGGGAGGTGTGGAAGATCATGACCTTGGTCTTGCCAAGGTTTACTGTCAAGCCCCTCTGTGTACAAAACTCATCCAGGGCCTCAAGGTGGCGCTGTAATCCCTCGGGTGACTCTGAGATCAAGACAATGTCATCGGCATATAATAAAATGTGGACATGTGTACTTGCGAGGTCTGCACCCTCTCCTCCAGCTCGGAGAATGTAGTCCTCAATCTCGTCAATGTAGAGACCAAATAGAGTGGGAGAGAGTCGGCAGCCTTGCTTAACACCGATGGTGCTAGCAATGGCCTCAGACATACCTCCTGGACACCGTACCCTCCCAGTCACCTGCTCATAGAGTGCATAGATGGCCCAAATCATCCCTGATGGTACTCCCAAGCTTTGGAGGCGTTGGAAGAGCCTCTCTCGCGGCACTGTATCAAAAGCTTTGCGGAAGTCCACAAAGCAGCAATATAGCCTCTTCTTCCGCATCCTTGCCCCATCAATGAGGCAGCGCAGAATGAAGATGTGATCAATAGTAGAGAAAGCTTGTCGAAAACCTGCCTGGCCTCGTGCTCGTAGCCCCTCAGTCTCTGCATATGAACTGAGCTCTGCCTCAAGTATGGCACCGTATAGTTTGGCCATGGTGTGGCCAATCATGATGGTCCTGTAGTTCCCTGGATCCAGGGTGTCGCCAGATTTGTGGATAGGCACAATGTTGTGCCTAGTCCACTCCTCTGGGAATCCCTCTCCTATAGTCCGGTTGAAGACATGTGCAATCAACGGGGCTATAGCGGAGGCTGCATATATGAGATGCTCGCTCTGCAATCCTGCGTGGTCTGTCGAACGTCCATGTCGCAGTCGTTGTATGGCCCTCTCAACCATCTTTGCTGTGAAGAGAGAAGAACTAGTAGGGCGAGGCTCAAGTGGCTGGGGAATGGGAGGTTGCCTAGGTACCTCATATAACCTCTGAGCATAATCATGCCATGTGTGTGGGTCTCCAATAGGTGTGGTCGGGCGTGGCTCTCGTAGGCTGCGCCATGCTGCAGCACTGTCCATACTCATAAAGAGATGGTATAGCTCAAGCTCCTGTGCCTCCTCAAAGGCTCGCCTCTTTCGACGTGTGAGAGTCTTCATCTGTCCCTTGGCCTCTCTCTCTGTGATCTCTCCCAATGCTCGCTGAGCTCGTAGTCGGCGGTAAAGATCTTTGCAATCCTCATCATACCAACGATGTTGTGGCATAGTCCCGGGAGGAGGTGTGTGACGAGAATGGATGGTGTGTGGGAAGGAGCTGATGGTTGATGTCTGAAGAACTGATGCTATATGAGAGGTGAGTAGGGATAGTGGAGTGTCAGGATGAAGTAAGAGAAGACCCTTCTCGACTCGAGCCGCATATATGTGAGCTAGCTCGTGTGTGAAGTGGATGGTGGTGTGTGGGATGCGTGCTGCAGGTATGCGTGTAGGGGTGTCTCCCTTCAGGGAGAGTGCGAGGTATATGTGATCGGCCCGAATGGGTATGGGTGGGATGGTGAATGAGGTAAGTAGGTGGATGGCCTCTCTGGACCCCATGACGTAATCTACTGTACTTCCCCCGCCATCTGTGACTGAGTGTGGTATGCATGTCAATCCTCCTCAGGTAGGCCACTGAGTCATCCCGTTATAGATAACGAGATTATGTCGAGAGCCTAGTCTGAGTAGGTGAGTGCCATAGTGAGTGTGTGTAGGGTCAGCTGAAGCTCGAGCTGTAGACTCATCCTCTATGGTATGTAGTATCTCCGGGTCTTCTGGGTCAAAGATCTCACACTGATCATTGCCTGTCCTGGCATTGAAGTCTCCCATAAGGAAGACTTCCCCTAATGCAGAGTACTCTGTAATCTCTTCTGACAAGCAAGTGTATGGTGAGTCCTCCTCTCGATCTATGATAGCGAAACGCGAGCTAGAAGGAGCAAAGTAGCATAATGCTATGAAGATGATCCGCTCTTGCGAGAGCTTGAGTCGAATCCAAAGATATCTGGCCTGTGAATCACGTGCGACTATCTGTATCCTGCTCTGAAGTCCATCTCTAAAGAGTATGGCTACTCCTCCTGATCCTCGGGTGGTGTGCTGACGTGTACACTCTCTGTATGTGGACTCCCACTGAAAACCGTGGACTCGAGGTAGGCCCCGGTCCTGGCTCTCATGTGTCTTTGTGAGCATAATGATGTCTTTGCCTTTGCGCACCTCTTCCAATCTCTCTGGGTGTGTCCATAGATCTCCATTGCAGTTCCAAACTGCAAGGTGTATCTCCTCGAGTGTCTCACAGGCCGCGAATCCCTATGGGATGGCCTTGCCATCAATGATGACACGACCATCTCTGTATGAAGCCTTCTTTCCTTCTTTGCGAGCTTGATGTACTCTCGGCATGCATGCACGACGGTGTGCTACCTGCATGGGTGTGAGATCATCGTCAAGGTACATGGGGGGGCCATCAAGTGCTCTCAAAATCACCCTCTTGCGTAGGAAAGTAGATCTTATATCTTCGGAAGGGAAGTGTAGAATGAGAGCTCTCTTCTTCGTGGGGTCTCGTCCCGTTCTCCAAGACTTGATGAATGGGGGGGACTCCTCTTTGTAGCCGAGTATCTTGCATAGTGTCTTCCCATCGGACTCGGGGGTAGAGCCTTCTTTTTCTTCAATGCCCGTGATGCGTACATTGAGACGGCGGGCATGTCTCATCTTTTCTTCCTCAATAGTGGTGTGCACGATGAGGGCTTCTTCCTTTTGTGCTTTCTCTTTGGCTTCTTTTTTGATGTTCTTCTTCACTATGTCGATCCACCCTTCTTTGGTAGCTTCTAATTTGTTTTCCATGCTCTCGGTCAAGGATTTGGTGAGTTCTTCTTTGAGAGCTTCTGTCTTGTTCATATTAATCTCCTTCTTCGGGTGTAAGAGAGACCATTGAAGCTTTGAGGAGCTCCAATTCCTCTTTCATGTTTGCCTTCTCCTTAGCCCATTCTTCTTTCTCTTTCTGCCATGCTTCCCTCTCCTTATGATATGTTTCTACTTCCTTCTCGAGCTTTGAGAGGCGGCTGATGATGGCCGTGATAGTGGAGTCCACCATCTTCTTGTTTTCCTTGATAGCTATGGTCAGTTTGTCCTCCATTTTTGTCAAATCGTCCTTCTTAGCCGTAGCGCTCATTGCATTCGAAGATGAAAAAATGCTCAGTGTACTGAGCCTAACGACTTGCGATGAAGACGGGAGCGCGCCCGATGCGCGATGGAGCAAGGGTGGGAGTGGCTAATAACTGTAGGCAAGAGTTGTTGGTCCGGGGCCGAGAGACACCTTCTGCGCGAGCTCCAATCTGATGGGCGCTGACAGATGAGCGACGCTGACGGGAGAGAGAGAGAGAGAGAAAGAAAGAAAGAAAGAAAGAAAGTCATATTAACGTCTTCTGGAGGCCAAACTTGGCCTATGAGACAAAAACCATGTACAAGTGTAGTAACCCTGTGTAGAAGGTAAAATGAAATAAAAAGTATATCGCTACACAAAGCTATATAGGGCTGGAAAAGGCTGGGGAGATGTGGCTCTGACTCTGCAGATAGTGGCCACCTAATACATGGGGGGGGTCCAAAATGTGAGTAAAACGCCCTAGCTACTGGTGATGGGTGGAGGTGGGTGTAGTATGTGGTACATCGGTGGTCGTCTGAGTGCCTCCTGAAGGAAGACAACCCAGGGGGTGGTGGTACGCCTATGCTCCATCATGTGGTCGTAGGCAATCCTGATGCGTGAGATATCCTCCTGATATAGTCGTGGTCGACGATATCCGCCCATGCGTGGTCGGCGCTGTGCTCTCTGTGCTGCTGCCTGGTGGAGCGTGAGCCCTATAGATGGACCCCTCTGATGTAGCTCAACTCGCTGAAAGAACTGGGTAATGGTCTGCTGGGTACTCACCCGTGTCTGATGTACGGGCTGTAGTGACTGCTCTTGCCTCTCGTATGCTGCTGTGAGAAAGCGTCCCAAGCGTCTCTGGTCTCCCATAGTCATGCACAGCTGGAATGACTCCTCGATCTGGAACTGTGCTCGTAGGTCTATGTATGCTGGACATCTGATAACAAAATGCTCTTCACTCTCTACCTCTGTCTGGCATACTGGGCACCACCTCTCCTCACGGGGGACTCCCCTGGACACCGTACCCTCCCAGTCACCTGCTCATAGAGTGCATAGATGGCCCAAATCATCCCTGATGGTACTCCCAAGCTTTGGAGGCGTTGGAAGAGCCTCTCTCGCGGCACTGTATCAAAAGCTTTGCGGAAGTCCACAAAGCAGCAATATAGCCTCTTCTTCCGCATCCTTGCCCCATCAATGAGGCAGCGCAGAATGAAGATGTGATCAATAGTAGAGAAAGCTTGTCGAAAACCTGCTTGGCCTCGTGCTCGTAGCCCCTCAGTCTCTGCATATGAACTGAGCTCTGCCTCAAGTATGGCACCGTATAGTTTGGCCATGGTGTGGCCAATCATGATGGTCCTGTAGTTCCCTGGATCCAGGGTGTCGCCAGATTTGTGGATAGGCACAATGTTGTGCCTAGTCCACTCCTCTGGGAATCCCTCTCCTATAGTCCGGTTGAAGACATGTGCAATCAACGGGGCTATAGCGGAGGCTGCATATATGAGATGCTCGCTCTGCAATCCTGCGTGGTCTGTCGAACGTCCATGTCGCAGTCGTTGTATGGCCCTCTCAACCATCTTTGCTGTGAAGAGAGAAGAACTAGTAGGGCGAGGCTCAAGTGGCTGGGGAATGGGAGGTTGCCTAGGTACCTCATATAACCTCTGAGCATAATCATGCCATGTGTGTGGGTCTCCAATAGGTGTGGTCGGGCGTGGCTCTCGTAGGCTGCGCCATGCTGCAGCACTGTCCATACTCATAAAGAGATGGTATAGCTCAAGCTCCTGTGCCTCCTCAAAGGCTCGCCTCTTTCGACGTGTGAGAGTCTTCATCTGTCCCTTGGCCTCTCTCTCTGTGATCTCTCCCAATGCTCGCTGAGCTCGTAGTCGGCGGTAAAGATCTTTGCAATCCTCATCATACCAACGATGTTGTGGCATAGTCCCGGGAGGAGGTGTGTGACGAGAATGGATGGTGTGTGGGAAGGAGCTGATGGTTGATGTCTGAAGAACTGATGCTATATGAGAGGTGAGTAGGGATAGTGGAGTGTCAGGATGAAGTAAGAGAAGACCCTTCTCGACTCGAGCCGCATATATGTGAGCTAGCTCGTGTGTGAAGTGGATGGTGGTGTGTGGGATGCGTGCTGCAGGTATGCGTGTAGGGGTGTCTCCCTTCAGGGAGAGTGCGAGGTATATGTGATCGGCCCGAATGGGTATGGGTGGGATGGTGAATGAGGTAAGTAGGTGGATGGCCTCTCTGGACCCCATGACGTAATCTACTGTACTTCCCCCGCCATCTGTGACTGAGTGTGGTATGCATGTCAATCCTCCTCAGGTAGGCCACTGAGTCATCCCGTTATAGATAACGAGATTATGTCGAGAGCCTAGTCTGAGTAGGTGAGTGCCATAGTGAGTGTGTGTAGGGTCAGCTGAAGCTCGAGCTGTAGACTCATCCTCTATGGTATGTAGTATCTCCGGGTCTTCTGGGTCAAAGATCTCACACTGATCATTGCCTGTCCTGGCATTGAAGTCTCCCATAAGGAAGACTTCCCCTAATGCAGAGTACTCTGTAATCTCTTCTGACAAGCAAGTGTATGGTGAGTCCTCCTCTCGATCTATGATAGCGAAACGCGAGCTAGAAGGAGCAAAGTAGCATAATGCTATGAAGATGATCCGCTCTTGCGAGAGCTTGAGTCGAATCCAAAGATATCTGGCCTGTGAATCACGTGCGACTATCTGTATCCTGCTCTGAAGTCCATCTCTAAAGAGTATGGCTACTCCTCCTGATCCTCGGGTGGTGTGCTGACGTGTACACTCTCTGTATGTGGACTCCCACTGAAAACCGTGGACTCGAGGTAGGCCCCGGTCCTGGCTCTCATGTGTCTTTGTGAGCATAATGATGTCTTTGCCTTTGCGCACCTCTTCCAATCTCTCTGGGTGTGTCCATAGATCTCCATTGCAGTTCCAAACTGCAAGGTGTATCTCCTCGAGTGTCTCACAGGCCGCGAATCCCTATGGGATGGCCTTGCCATCAATGATGACACGACCATCTCTGTATGAAGCCTTCTTTCCTTCTTTGCGAGCTTGATGTACTCTCGGCATGCATGCACGACGGTGTGCTACCTGCATGGGTGTGAGATCATCGTCAAGGTACATGGGGGGGCCATCAAGTGCTCTCAAAATCACCCTCTTGCGTAGGAAAGTAGATCTTATATCTTCGGAAGGGAAGTGTAGAATGAGAGCTCTCTTCTTCGTGGGGTCTCGTCCCGTTCTCCAAGACTTGATGAATGGGGGGGACTCCTCTTTGTAGCCGAGTATCTTGCATAGTGTCTTCCCATCGGACTCGGGGGTAGAGCCTTCTTTTTCTTCAATGCCCGTGATGCGTACATTGAGACGGCGGGCATGTCTCATCTTTTCTTCCTCAATAGTGGTGTGCACGATGAGGGCTTCTTCCTTTTGTGCTTTCTCTTTGGCTTCTTTTTTGATGTTCTTCTTCACTATGTCGATCCACCCTTCTTTGGTAGCTTCTAATTTGTTTTCCATGCTCTCGGTCAAGGATTTGGTGAGTTCTTCTTTGAGAGCTTCTGTCTTGTTCATATTAATCTCCTTCTTCGGGTGTAAGAGAGACCATTGAAGCTTTGAGGAGCTCCAATTCCTCTTTCATGTTTGCCTTCTCCTTAGCCCATTCTTCTTTCTCTTTCTGCCATGCTTCCCTCTCCTTATGATATGTTTCTACTTCCTTCTCGAGCTTTGAGAGGCGGCTGATGATGGCCGTGATAGTGGAGTCCACCATCTTCTTGTTTTCCTTGATAGCTATGGTCAGTTTGTCCTCCATTTTTGTCAAATCGTCCTTCTTAGCCGTAGCGCTCATTGCATTCGAAGATGAAAAAATGCTCAGTGTACTGAGCCTAACGACTTGCGATGAAGACGGGAGCGCGCCCGATGCGCGATGGAGCAAGGGTGGGAGTGGCTAATAACTGTAGGCAAGAGTTGTTGGTCCGGGGCCGAGAGACACCTTCTGCGCGAGCTCCAATCTGATGGGCGCTGACAGATGAGCGACGCTGACGGGAGAGAGAGAGAGAGAGAAAGAAAGAAAGAAAGAAAGAAAGTCATATTAACGTCTTCTGGAGGCCAAACTTGGCCTATGAGACAAAAACCATGTACAAGTGTAGTAACCCTGTGTAGAAGGTAAAATGAAATAAAAAGTATATCGCTACACAAAGCTATATAGGGCTGGAAAAGGCTGGGGAGATGTGGCTCTGACTCTGCAGATAGTGGCCACCTAATACATGGGGGGGGTCCAAAATGTGAGTAAAACGCCCTAGCTACTGGTGATGGGTGGAGGTGGGTGTAGTATGTGGTACATCGGTGGTCGTCTGAGTGCCTCCTGAAGGAAGACAACCCAGGGGGTGGTGGTACGCCTATGCTCCATCATGTGGTCGTAGGCAATCCTGATGCGTGAGATATCCTCATGATATAGTCGTGGTCGACGATATCCGCCCATGCGTGGTCGGCGCTGTGCTCTCTGTGCTGCTGCCTGGTGGAGCGTGAGCCCTATAGATGGACCCCTCTGATGTAGCTCAACTCGCTGAAAGAACTGGGTAATGGTCTGCTGGGTACTCACCCGTGTCTGATGTATGGGCTGTAGTGACTGCTCTCGCCTCTCGTATGCTGCTGTGAGAAAGCGTCCCAAGCGTCTCTGGTCTCCCATAGTCATGCACAGCTGGAATGACTCCTCGATCTGGAACTGTGCTCGTAGGTCTATGTATGCTGGACATCTGATAACAAAATGCTCTTCACTCTCTACCTCTGTCTGGCATACTGGGCACCACCTCTCCTCACGGGGGACTCCCCTGGACCGACCCCTCTCAATCTCGAGCTGATGTGATGAAACCCGGAGCTGCCCAATGACGACTCGTGGGTGGTGGGGAAGGTAGGTCTGCATGTATCTCGGAATCTCGATGAAGCCCGTGCCCGATATATGTAGAAAATGCTCGCGGTAGTAGAGCATTTTCGGTGGCAATGTACCCCTAGGGCTCACCCATGTCCTCTGTATGTATGTATGCCATATCTCCTGACGAATGATCCTATTCCTCTCTTGATGAGAGAGCGAGTAGGTGGGTGCATGAGAGTCGTACTGTAGTGGTGGTAGACTGTCTATGTCAAAGCCATGGTGGGCAAGCCAGTCTCGTGTATGTGCATACCATGAGGAGGTGTCGCCTGCTAATGCCATATCACGTGATGCCTCGAAAGCACGATAAGCAATGCGCTCTGTATCCATGCCTCGAAGTTTGTGTAATAGGCATACCGTCTGGAATAGTGCCTCAACTAGCATCGGTGGTGCAGCGAGCTCTGCTCTAATGATATCATGTGGTACTGAAGGCTTGCTGCGGATAAGTCTGGCAATCATGAGGATCTGTGGCCTCTCTAATGCTGTCCATACTGATGTAGCTAATCCTGGTCCCCATATGGCTGCCCCATACATGAGCGCTGGCGTAACCAAAGTGTCAAAGAGCCACCCCTTTGTGCGGGGCTCCTGAAAATATGCCTGGTGGCACTGTCTCTCCATCAAAGCTAGTGCTGCGTACCCACGTGTGATGCGGTCACGGGCTGCCTGAGCCATAGAGAAGACCCCTGATGCTGCTGTAAATGTCACCCCCAAGTAAACATATGATCCGACCACCTCGATCGGTCCACCTGCTGCTGTGAACAAACTATGTCTGCGTACCTGTGCTGATGTATGAAAGATCAAGACCTTGGTTTTACCAAGGTTCACAGATAACCCTCTGTGTCTGCAAAAGTCATCTAGGCCGTGTAGATGATGCTGTAGACCTTCTGCAGACTCTGAAACCAATACAATATCATCAGCGTATAAAAGAATATGGACAGTGGACCCGTGTACCTCAATGCCATCTCCCCCCTGCTGCTGTATGAAATCCACTATCTCATCAATGTAGAGACCAAAGAGGGTGGGTGAGAGAGGGCATCCTTGCTTCACCCCGATAGTGCTAGCAAGTGGATCAGATAAGCCCCCTGGACATCTGACTCTACCAGATACTCTCTCGTATAAGGCGTAGATCCCCCATATCATCTCCTCCGGAGCTCCGATGTCAAGGAGTCGTCTGAAGAGTCGATCCCTGGGAATAGTGTCAAATGCTTTGCGAAAGTCCACAAAGCAACAATATAATCTCCTCTTCCTCACCCTGGCCTGGTCGATCAGGCATCTCAGAG
>CM035441.1:21443624-21453624 GCA_020310875.1 Ceratopteris richardii
TTATGGGTCATTAATGGGAGAGAGAGGTATGTATTTGAGTTGATCCAATATTAATCATCTTATATTATTAACAATATATAACTATGTATGTATGTATGTGGAGTTGGAATGAGATCCTGATCCTGTAGGAGAGTTGGTGCACTTAGAGGTGAAGCCTTTCTCCCTCACCCTTAAACTTCTTGGCTGCTAGCTTCCACTTTCATGTGGGTGTATTCTTTGCTCCCTTGTACTCGTGTCAGATTTCACTTTCTACACAGCTACAGACAGGTTCATTTTGTTATGTTGATCACCTCTCTGGTTGCTCCTATCTTAGAAGAAAAAACGCTTTATATCACATAGCTCATTATCCTCCATGGTGCCTTGAGTTTTGATAGCTTCAGCTACATATCCTTAAAAAGAGTCCGTGGATGTAGGGTTTCAGTTCATTTTGTACAGACTTGCGACCTGTTTTCTTTGCACGGAGGCTTTTGTTTTGTGTATAAAAATTGCCCATTCATTTTATACAGGCGTACAACTGTTTCCGTCGGAACATAACCCTTTCTATCTATAATTTCTTGCTACATTGATACTTCTGTGCTAGGGTTTTTGTTTTACTATGTTGTGAAGTACGATGTCTTCTCTCAGTAATTTGTGAGACTATTCTCTGTCCATATTGTCCCTTTTTATTTCTCATATATATATATATATATATATATATATAAATATAAATATATATATATATATATATATATATATATATATATATATATATATATATATATATATATATATATATATATAAATATAAATTTATATATATATTTATTTATATATATATATAAATTTATATATATATATATATATATATATATATATATATATATATATATATATATATATATATATATATATATATATATATATATATATATATATATATATATATATATATATATATATATATATATATATATATATATGCACTCCATGTACGATTATTCTCTTTGTCTTAAATCCTTCTTCTCCTTGCGGTGCATATATTACTGTGTATCCCTTTATTGGTACAGAGGACAATTGTTCTTATCGGCAGGGTTTGTTGTCATCTTCACTTGAGTTTCAGAGCTTGCTTCATTGCTGCCCCTCACTATGGATGCTATTTTACATAACAATAGTGATACCAATGCCTCAGCATTGCAGCAACCTCCCTCTCAGGTTGCTAGTGCTCGGAAGCAGGTGGTATTTGCAATGTATTAGAAGTCAGAGGTCACTGGAGAGGTCACAGTGACTATTAAGGCTGAGAAAATTGGAGACAATGTGATTGCTGTCCACCAAAGAGGTGTAGTACAATACATTCTCGGTAAAATGAACTCTGTTAGTGATATTGCAGAACAACTGGATGATTATCTTAAACATGATGCACTCGACGAGGTTTAATTTGTTGGTCAAGGTCTCCATGAAGTTGATTAGCTAGCTATTGTGCATTTCCCATTTTTGGGATATTTGATGCGTTTTTATGGAAATCAGTTAGGTTCATCAGTGAGGAATTTCTTTGAGAGTGCAGAATGTGGGTATATTTTCTGGATTTTCAAAGTTACTTTTGGGACCATGTAACAGATTTTGGTTTGGTTCGTTGTTAAACTCTTTATGTTCCCTCCAACTTTGCCCCTAATTGTAGAGGATCAATGTTATGTGTGAAGTCCAAAAGCCTTTTCCATCCTCTATGAGAGTGGATGTTGAAGAAGTGCGTGATATTTTGATACATCTTAGATGGGGGAATCGAACATGGGCTCATTTTCATTATGGCAAACCAAAATATTTCCTTAGATCATGTCCCCCTTCACTTGGCAATGATATCCGAATGTTTCCTGCCTACCTTGGAAGTGTTGTTGGTTCTTGCCACCCTCGATAGTCCTATGATATACCAATTCCCCATGCATCGTAAGAAACCTAGTACCTTGCAGCATAATGTTCAATCTGGTTCCCAACAAACTAGCGATCAACAACTTAATGTTCATACGTGAGGTCTCAGGCTGTTGGAACGTGACTCCTCTTTGTGTGACAGTAGGTGAGGGGGCTGGTTCATGTCGTGGGGCCAGTAATTTAGTGACATGTGGCTTTCTCCCCTGGGTTGGAGCTTCTTTTGTGGGCTTGAATACAGCATCTCTGTGGCTGTGTATCTCAATTAAGAATCACCCGAATTGACTGTGATATGTGGTGGTGATGTTCTCATGAAGGGAAGGCTAGAGTTTCACTGCATAGATCATAGATGGTGTCACTACTGTGTTAAATAGCCACCCCTTCATACGGGGCTTCTAGGAGGGGGAGAGAGAAGAAGAAGAGGAAGAGAAGGAAGGAAGAGGAGGAGGAGGAGGAGAAGAAGAAGAAGAGGAAGAAAGTGTTTTTACTTCAATTAGAAAGTGGAACTTGGCCTTTGAGACAAATCAATGTACATGGGTGTGCTTTGTCAAGGGAAAGATAAAAGTGCCAAAAAAATGGTAAAGCTGATATAAATCTTTGTAGTATGTGTGTGGAGATGCCATGAAAGATGGGGGAGTGTATGGAGTGCTATATGTATGATAGTCTAGATGCAAAAGGGTAGTAGAACTAGCTCCATGCTTGTACAAATGCGTGGGTGTAAGATGTGGTATATAGGTGGAGGTGGAGTCAAGGCTGCCCCGATTGCTGCAGCACGATCAACCCTTATCTGGGATCCTCTCTCGTCCATGGCGTGATGGTCATGAGCTTTGATCTTTGCAATCTGGTGTTTGGGAAGTCTGGGGGCTGATAGCCTATAGCAAGGGGTCGTCTCCTAGCTCGAGAGGTCTGAGTCTGCTAAAGAGTGACTCCTCTTGGTATGCCAGCTGAGGGGGGAGGGCTGTTGCATATAGGAATGTCTGTTGCTCTGCCCATCTCAATCTCTAGTTGATGTGAGAGATCCTCAACTGGCCAATCGCTATCCTCGAGCTATGAGGCATATAAGTATCCATGTAGAGTGGTCTCTCGATGATACTGGCCGCTAGTATGTCTAGGAACTGATCTCAGTACTGTGATAGTCTCCATCCCATATGGGTTGCGAGCTATGGGTGAGGAATGTAGAGTTCCCAGAGAACAACATTCCTCTCACTGCGGAAGATGTGGATATAAGGTGAATATGGAGATTCCTTCTTGTCTTGAATCTTGGAGCATTTTGCTCAACTTTTTGGTCATTTTTCCACCTTGCGTCTTGCGCTTTCTTTGAATAAATACTCTTGCCATTCATCTTCTACTTCAGGTATCACTGAGATAATCTTGAATTCCTCACCAATTATTTCATCAAAAATTGAATTTATTCTATCAAACCATACTCACGTTGACGATCGAATGCCATGACTATCAAACCAGCATTGTGTATATGTGTGGGAATATGTCCATGTCTGTTTTTGTGTGTGTGTGAAAAACACACATGCACATGCGTTCTCATGCATTGTAAAGGTAAGGATTGACCTTTCAAATGTTATAAACTTTTCCAAATGATCGTGTGACATAGAGGGCATTGGAATGGACTCTATTGGACTGAACATACTGTATGAGCCACTTGTTTGATATTTTTTGGACTGAAGTTTTGTGATGGTATGTGATGCACGGGATCAAACTGGACTAAATTGGACAGTACATACCATACAAGTCCACTCATATGTTGAACAATTGCAACCTCGGTATAGAACAGCCAAAATAGAATGTACAGCAGCACCCAGCTCACGTGAATAGAATAAATGAATATGCCTCTGGAATTGCAAGGTTGAAGTGAATTTCTGCAATGGGGCATCAACAACTTGCCAGTAATGGAGGACACACACACACACACACACACACACACACACACACACACACACACACACACACACACACACACACACACACACACACACACACACACACACATGCATATTATGCTTTTAACCAAGGATATTGCATCCACACCTATGTTCTATATGGTGCATCATAAATTTAAAATACAAGGCATACATAGAAGTTCTTTTAATGGTTTAACAATATATCCATTGTAGCTGTAGATGATACACTTGTTGTTGTTGATTCTGGCAGTGAAATAATACAAAATATGTTGCACATCCTTTCACCTTTTAGTTTCGAATGCTGATGATGATGCTGGCAGTTGAATAACACACAATATTTTGCACTCCCTTTGACCTTTTACTTTCATTTTGAGAATGTGTGCAAGTGCTGTTTCTCTTCGCATGCAGGCATTTACTACAAAGGGAAATAATAGCTATACAATTGGAACAAAATCTTCTCTTATGCTCCTGTACATTCTTCTTCGCGGTATTGAATTTGTTCGTCAAAACCTTCAAGAGAAGAGCTTGCTAAAATGAAATGGAGACAAAGATAGTTGGGCCATTCATTTGCACAAATCTCTCCGTATCTGTTTTTCCCATCTTATCGTCCTCTGGTATTTGCATTGGGTGGAATCGCTTGTTATGTGAATAATAAAGGGATTTCTTTGGTCTCTCATTGTTTTGATTCCCATATGGATCTTCTCTTGTTTCTTAAGGTTTGACAACGATACAAAGTAGGATTCACACATACTTAAATGGTATCAATTAGTCGCATCTGTTCAGCATTATCATGTACTTCTTTTAGTGGATACGTCCTCTCCGTGAAAAGATTGGGATCCAATCAGTGGATTTGGGTGTTCATTTAACTTTGGTCGCTGGGAGCATCCAAGTGCATGTACACAAGGACACGCATAAGTGTAGCCACTGAGTCCTATATCTCTTTGAGCGAGGCGGGCTGGTATCTTTAGTAAATTCTTGTGTAACAAAAGCAAGAACTTTGACTCTTCAACACGAAAATGTATGAATTGAAGTCATAAGAGACTCATATTTGTTCTTCACACTTGATTAGATTGTCAAGATAAGATGTCGTTTTAGATTTCCATATGTTTTGATCTTAAACAAGTCAAGCTCCAACAAGATATGATGGTTCCTGTCCTTCAAGCTTGAGATTTTCATCAAGAGCATCACAAAAATCACTTGTCCAAGCCACTGCTTCAAGCAAATAATGTGTAATAAGAGCTGCGGAATGATTCCTTCAAGTAGATAGAATATGTAAGACATGTCTGTTACTCTCCATGTTTAAAGAGGATAACTTCATGCACATATTGGCCCTCAATGTTCAAATTTCCCTTGATACCCAAATGTACACCCATATTCCAAACTGTAACTAATGAGAGGAGCGTAGTGCTGGATAGGGTTGAACAATGCACATGCCACAAACACGCACAAACCTTCATGGTAGGTAATGCTGCCAATCAGGTTGATGGAGGAGGGCATATGTTCACAACATAGCCTCTGTGTTTTGGTTTGTGCAATACTTTGTCCATCGGCCTTCCAGATGATCCGAAGATGTCATGCACAAGTGCCTTAATCTCCTTGGGCGCTCAATACAATCTATACAGATGCTCCACAAGGAGCTTGAGTCTCGGCTAACTTGCAGTTGTTCAGGTGGAACGTGTCAGTATAAACCTGCCCATCTTTGTGAGTCGGCCCACAAAGATGTAGATGGCATCATGACTATGTTTGTGGGAGATGAACCCCTCACAGAGTCCATAGAAATGGAGGTTCATTTGCTATGGGAAATCTGTGAGGGATGCAAAAGCCTGAATAACATGGATGCTCAGCTTCATTAAGAGGGAAATTCATAGACCTGTGCACTTAGCTCTTGACAAATGCGTTGATGTGTGGGCAATAGGAATATTCGCCTATGAGGGACAAAGGACAGATAAATGTCAGGACACCTTGCACCAGGTATGTCATGACAGTTGTGCAAACTTTGCCAATGCATGGAATCATTCTCGGGTATGCTTACATTGCCCTCTCTTGAAAGTAGATCATTCCTATTAAAGTACTTTTATGCTAATTGTGTCACCTCAGCCAACCATCAGTCTTTGGTTCACCAAGGTTATGCCGATAGCTCTCTTAAACCCTTTTCTCAATCCCACTAAAGTGGCATTCTTGACTCATGAAATGTGCATTCAAAGAAAAATAGAAATGACTAGCACTAGCAAAAGAGTTGTTCTGTTCACTATGTACTTCGATTTTCTAATTTGATTTTCTATTTTCATATTTTGTTCCTTGAAATGAGTTATGTATTGGAGAGGCCTGAACCATCATCCTTGCAAACTTCCACAGTTTATTGTATGATCGCTCAGAAGCACCATGATATGATGTATGATTCTGCCTCTTTTTCTCTCATTTCCCCATGCATCACTCATGTGTACTCTGGTAAGTGCTGATTGGGATGGATGACGATAATTGAAAGGAGAAACATGTGCAGCTGACTTCAATGTATATTTCTTTCCTTTGAGAAGTGAAGCTAATGGAATCAGCCTTGGTGAGGTAAGGTGATGTGTTTCAAATTCTACTCACTGCAGGTGGTTCCGGAGAGCGTTTATGCTGGTCAATTTGGTCCAAAGAGAGTTCAGCAGCCAACATTGAGTTTAGTAGTCAGCCTGTTGGAGCAGTGTGTTACAGATTTGGAGGCTGCACATGAGGAAAGGACACTTTTACTTGCTAAGGTGAGAAGCTTATCTATAAACCCATGAAGTGTTGCTTATAAATTTTCTGATTGTATTCTTATTTTAGCATGAAGGATTCTTGGCTGATCCCATGATGTGTCTATTTTCAAGGAGATTGGATGATTCTTAATGATGTTCTTTTTGTTTCTGAACTTGAGAAAGGTCCAAGATGTAAATGAGCTAGCACGTCAGGAGGTGGATGATATAATCAAGTCATATAGCAGGGTAGAGCACACAGGGGAAATGGATGGGATCAGGAAGAGGTAAATGCCCAACGAATTTGAGCACGCACTTGTTTACTCAAACCTACAGACACATACAAAGACACATCTTTTGTGTTATCATGTTGGCTAACTTGGAAGTGTTTGATTAATGCATTTCAGGAGGCATTTAGCAATGGTTGAAATGTGCAGTGCTGCAGGGAACAGAGAAACACTAATGCGATTGCATTGTTTTATTATAGAGCATTCACTTAACATCCTCTACATTCACTATGATGAAGAGTGAGGAAACACTTTGAGCTTATGATGTATCATATTTCTGGTCATTTTATTCGCAGCTAAACATTGTGTACGTCTTTAATAGATTGTGTGTGCCTGAGCGGTTAATAGAGACCAGTCGCAGCATGAATCACCCAAAAGAGTTTCTTGGTACAGAGGAAGAGCTGCATGTTCTGAATGAGAAGCTTCTCCCTATTCTACAACAGATTGAGAAATTGAATGAGGTGAATTTTCTTTTGTTCCATTACACGTAATAGACAGAAAACTGATGAATGCGAAATATAAGTTTTGAGATTATATCAAAGGTGGTAGTGATGTTTTTATTAGAGAAAATGCGAGTCTTCCAATAACTATACGTTCTAAGGTGGAACCTTAGGACAACGCCCGAGTTCTTGGAAAATTCTAGTCTTCCAATAACTCTACTTTCTAAGGTGCAACGTTAGCAACTCATGCTCTTCTTCCAACACACATTGATATATGATCCGGCTTAGTCTAATAGGGGTTTTCGGTCTGGATCCCCCAATCTCTCAGAATAGCGGCCTCAATATATCTGATCATCTGAGACACCCGACATCCTAATACATCAGTCCTGCTGTTGCACCTCCGTGAGCCCCCTAAAACAGAGCGAGTCGGCCACAGTACGCGCAGGACCAATGTCCCCACGAACCATGAAGGCAAGAACCAATCATGAACCCTCTCTCCATATAAAGAAGAGGATTCGAGGTGAGAGTCTGATGGAGCTGCTCCTCAATACAAGAGGGAGAGAGCTGGATAAGGGCAGGCTGCAACTGCTCCTATGATCTCAAGATACTCCAAGCAAAATGATCTTCAATCGGTTTCAAGGAGAAGGGTGATGACTGGCCATGCAACCTTACCCGGAGAGGTGCTGCCATCCCCCCCTTACCATAAGAAGTTCTTGATTAGCTGTTGAGTAGACGTACCACATTGTGGCCAGAAGTAATTGATTAGCCAACATGACCTATCGACAAAAGACAAACAAGCAATGCTCCAATAGTTTGTTTCCTCTTGATAGTCAAGAGGAGAGGCGAGATATGTTACTCAGCCGAGAGCGCTAAATCAATATGGCATCTAAGCATAGTTGTCAAGAGTTTCAAAAACAAAAAACCAAAACGCTATGGAAACGACCGAAACCGATTTTGGACCTTGAAGAAGAAATACGAAACGTGAAAGGAGAAACGTCTCTCTCTCTCTCTTTTTGTGTGTGTGTGTGTGTGTGTATATATATATGTATATATGTATATATATATATATATATATATATATATATATATATATATATATATATATATATATATATATATATATATATATATATATATATATATATATATATATATATGTGTGTGTGTGTGTGTGTGCGCGCGTGTGCGCGCGCACACAGAGTTTCTTCTTCAAGAGTTTCAAAAACAAAGAAACCAAAACGCAACGAAAAGGATCGAAACAGATTTTGGACCTTGAAGAAGAAATGCGAAACGAGAAGTCTCTCTCTCTCTCCGTCTAACTCTCTCTCTCTCTCTCTATATATATATATATATATATATATATATATATATATATATATATATATATATATATATACATACATACATACATACATACATACATACATACATACATACATACATACATACATACATACATACATACATACATACATACATACATACATACATACATACATACATACATACATACATACATACATACATACATACATACATACATACATACATACATACATACATACATACATACATACATACATACATACATACATACATACATACATACATACATACATACATACATACATACATACATACATACATACATACATATACATACATATACATACATACATATACCTCCAAATGTCTGTCTCCGAGGTAAGGAACGGTAGTGCAAGGAGGAATCCACCGAAACTAGCCACAAGGGAGCCACCTAGGGAGAACATTCTTGCCAATCCAAAAACCATAGGATATGTCTCAATTGATTATGGCACTCGAAGCATGACAAAACCTTTCTAAAGAATCTTGGAATGATTAGATATTGGCCTCATGACCATGCAAAGTAAACGACAACATCGTTGACAAACTCAACATCCAACAAAGCGTCCTCTCTAAGAGGGAGTGCTATACATTGTGGCCTAGTGTCCTCCTAAGAAGACGAAAAGGAACTCATGGCCTAGACAAAGAAAGGGAACATGGTCAGAGCCAAAGGACAACCGTGTCTAATAGATCTGGAAATGTTGAATCTCTCTCTCTCTCTCTCTCTTCCCCCCCCCCCCCCCCCCCCCCCCCCCCCCCCCCCCAACACACACACACACACACACACACACACACACACACACACAAAAAGGCCTCCTTGCACAAGAACCTAGCTATGGGTAGAATTGTAAAGGGAGTCACCACCCATGATCCGACACAATATGGGGCATACCACCACAGTCATCCAAGACATCAATAATATCAATGCTATCAATCCGAGAGAAACTCATCCCGTTGATGTGCTTGTCTTAGGGAGAGAATAGGAGATTGCCTCTCTCTATACCAAATCCCTCAGTGTGCTATACGTCATGCAGCCTCAACGTTAGACATAATCTCTCCCAAGTAGTGAGTTGAGATCCATGCACAATGATCTAGCTACCTCTTTGTTTGTCCTCGCATGCCTAAATCATGTTGAAGTCACCAACAACACACCAAGCATCTGCACTAGGCATCACATCAGTAATCTGTGACAAAAAAGAAGTACGTGCTCTCTTATGATTCAGAGCACTTGGCATAGAGATTCAGAAAACCATATATGAGGCCTCTTTGTTGCAAAATCAACCATATGACCGTGCTAGGGAGGGGGTGGGAGGGAGAGAGAGGGAGGGGAGGGAGGAAGAGAGGGAGGGGAGGGAGAGAGAGAGGGAGGGGAGAGAGAG